>NDXB01005146.1:21514-40551 GCA_002631895.1 Agapornis roseicollis
AAAAAAAAAAAAAAAAAAGTGTGAAAACAAAATAAAGGTTCTTCAGGAAATGTTTTGGTTTAGTTTGGTTTGGTTTTTGTTTGATTTTTGTTAGCCTAATTGCTTTAGTATTACTGGCCTGTCACAGAGAAGAGAGTGACACTAGGCTTTTCCTAAGCAATGATAGGAGGTGTAAAGGGAAGATAAAACTGAAGGAAGAAAATGAGTTGAAGGAGGGGGAATGAGGTCATTGGATGCACTAGGGAAATGTGGAAAGGGGCTGACTGCTTGAGATGGAGGCAGCAGCCTGGAAGAGAGTAGGAAGTCACAAAGAAACAAAAGGAGCACAGCACAGGGCAGAGTCTGCAGACCGAATGTGGAGTGTCTGGGGAAACAATAGGAAGCCAGAAAGGAGATGTACAAGAATTAGAGTCATTATAGGAATCCCTGAATGTGAAGAGCAAAAATCACTGATTGTTTTAAAGAAACAGATATTTTGTAAGGTAAGTGCTGGTTAATGTTTTGAGATGAGAGTGCAAGAAAAGGCTTTGGTAGCTTGATATGTGTGGAAGTTTGTCAGACAGATTCTTCCTCCAAAGCACCTGTATAAGCGGTGCACAACTATTGCTAAAGGCTTTAGGCTGAAACAACAGACATGTCTTTGCATTAGCCTTTTGAGACCAAGACGCTTTGTGACACATGCTGAATCTATATTGGGAGAAGCCAAAAGAAACAACCCTGCTGTTTCTCCCATAGCCTACTCACTCATTTGGTCCCTAGCTGCCTAAGAGATGTGACTTTTGAAACTTACTGTGAAGGTCACCTTTTTATGCATGAACAAGGTACAATCCTGACCCATTTGAACAGTAATAGTAAGGTTCCCACAGATGTGGTGAAAATAAAGTTTCATCTGGGCTGTCAGTGGCTACCAGCCGTCCCAGTGTTTTAAGGTGGTTTTCATTTAATGCTACTACACAGGCGATACTGATATACTTCAACTTGACTCCAGCATGTCTAGTTTTAGCTTTCTGCATCTATTGTACTAGGCAGCCCTACCAATGTTGCTTCAGTCTTCTGAAGTTCAGAATTAGGAGTGATTTTAAAACTGTCTACCTAACCATCTATTGTGTTGACATTTGAGGAACATCTAGTGTTTTTTAAGCAAATACAGTCTAACAGGAAATTCCTGTTGGACTGCATGAAGAATAATTTTTGTAGAGAATTTTCTATATTAAATGCTCTAATGTGGTTTTAAGATTTCATATATTTGATATAACTCTATATTTTATTTTATAGGTTTTTTGGAATCATTTCCTCTCAATCATATTCACTGTCCCTACAGCCTTGTTTCCTTCTGCAAGATACTTGTCTTTCAGGTTTTAGGCAACTGTTTCTATGATAAACCAAATTCTCTTTGCTTTCTCTTTCATGTTCAATGCACTGAAAAAACTTTTAGAGGGAGTTATAGATACTGCATTCTTTATGCAAACATCTGAGAATTTGTAAATCCTTTTTAAAGTATCAGTCAGTAAATAAGTGGGTTTTTTTTTTTATCTAAAATTCATTAAGAGTAAATGGTTAGAGGAAACAGTTCCTTCTCTAAATCCATAGTGCTTGAATTCCTATGTATGCTGCCTTTATCATCCTTGCAGAGTTCAACGATACATATTTGACTTCAGTTTACAAAAGCTTACCACAGGGGTAAAGGTAATATATTTGGTGTTTTGATATAATCTATTTTGTGAGTACTACTGTCAATATCTATAAACTTCTCTCAATACACCACATGAATGTTAACATTTTCCTTTTGACTATTATTACCTCTAAAACAGCAAGGATGTTCAGGAGGGAAGAGGGAGAGGGATGTTTTCAATGATTTGCCCAGTACCACCCAGGGGACTACAGATGCGACTAGTCTTATTTTTATATTTCTTGTAAAATTAAATGTTGACATAAGGTCTGAGGGATTTACATGAATACAACAACGTCATTATTAAACAGCTGGGATCTTTGAATTTTTCACAACTAATTCCAGGAGAAAAAAATGAAAGCAGAACTCACAAGATAGAGGTAATGAATAGTGCCTCTTGTTTTCTCAAGAGATTATTCTGCACTCTTGAAAAATTATCGGCAGTGGTAATTTAGAATCATAGAATAGTTAGGGTTGGAAAGGACCTTAAGATCATCTAGTTCCACTGCTTCTTTCATTTAATACTTTTTGCATTATTCACATGAAGTCTGTAAAGCCATGTAACATGCACATTGCTATCCTTTTTGCTATAACAGGTGTCAATTTTATTGCAGAATATAAATGTGTGCTATACAGAGACCCATTTTTCTCCTCAGATAAAAATGAGATATGTTTGTGTTGTTTTAAATAGCATTGGTTGTATTAAAACATCTGGTTACAGAGAAGGGTTGTATTAAGCAAAAGGTTATGCCTGTCTCTCCTGGCATGTTCAGGACACAAGGTCAAATTTTGCATTAAATGGGTGAATGAGGGGTGAGACATCAAAGACAGGTGTCCCTGTTTGTGCTGTCAAATATTTAAAACCTAACGTATGCTGGCAAACTCCAGCCAAACCCAGTAATGGACCAGGGCTGTGTAGTTAGTGTATGTGCTAATTCCTTCCCCACCTAGTTGGTGTGTCTTTTATACATCAGTCCATAACCTTAATTGCCATCCTCTGGTGGAACCACTGGGCCTTAAGGAGCTACAATGCAAAAAGCTTTTGCTGTCCATTAAGGCAGAGGTTCTCCTCAAAGGCCTAGCACTCTCACTCATTTAAATAAAGCTGCATGAACCGGCAACTTTGTGGTTCATATACTAACCAGAATAAGCAGCTGTGCATGAGCAAGTGCGTATATGTTAAATGCGTGTACACTCATTGACTGAAATTCAGAAAGTCTAGTAAACATCCTGTCATCCAGACTGAAGATAACATATAATTAACCTTTTTATACTACTTCATGACACCCAAATTGTGGTTGCATCAGTGAAGGTAGTTTCATTAACTCCTGAAAGAGTCCTTTTCATTAAGTGGGCCACTGAAGGGTCAGTATAAGTGAGAAGCCCAAGACAGGTGCTACTAATTGTGGAGTCAACTACTAGAAATAGAAACTCTTCCGTCCTGGAGCAGGGAGGTAGATTGATGTTCACAGCTGTTTCTAATGCTAGCAAACACTCTTACCACTAGCACACACCTTATTCACTAAGTGCTGCCTACAGAATATGGATAATAAATGGTTCTTGTTGTCAGTAAGACATCTTTAGCTAACATTAGTAACCACATTTCCAAATTTCTGTAATGAAAGATTTGTCAAAGGTTTGCAGACAAGTTTGCTTCAAAGCCCTTTCTCAATTTTCAAACTTACATTTCTTCTCAGTTTACTAAAATGGTGCAGGATGCCAAATTGCTATTAAAAATCCCAGAGGAATGGCAAGAAGCAGTCTATTAAATTTTTTTCTGTCTGTCTGTTGTCAGTCTTTCTCTCAAGCATGGAGTTTCAGTGTTAATACTTGGAAAGCAAGGTCTCCTGATCACAGCTTGCTGGATTCCAGTGAAGACTTTGCAACTTGTCAGTAAAGCTCACAAAAATGTTGGAGGGAAGAGAGTACAATGCATCCACATATTTCCAAATTTCATTCATTCTTTACAATTCTTAGGAAAATGAATATTGCATCCAAATTCTTGTCATATCCCTTTACACCTATTCTGTATGTCTTGTACTCCTGCTTATTCATCCAAGTATTCATCCTAGTAACAAAAGTTAGTGCTGCTCACTCACTTCCTTGTTCCAGCTGTCCAAAATAAAGGCTGTACACTGAGCCAGGCTATTTCTTTATATGTACCTGGGTAGAAAGAAGAAAGCACAATCCTGCCCTTTGTACCAGCACTCTTCTCCCTTCCCCAGGTAGGCTGTGTTCTTCTGTATCTGATTAGGACAGCTAGCAAGCCAAATGAGGGGAAAAAAATTACTTTCACAACTGCAAGAATGAAGCTTTTTTGAGCAAAGGGAGGAAAAGTGAAGAATGATTTATTTCTTAGCAATGGAAAAGTTTCATTTCTGTGTCAATTATAGAACTAGAAATGACCACTGTAATATCCTATGTAACACAGGCTATAGACTGTCCCTGAACTGATCCCTCCTTAACTGCACCAATTTTTTCAGAAACCTGTGATCTTTTATTTTTAAAATTTCAGTCTTGGAAAGTAAGCTGCTATTACATGTTATGCTTTATTCATGACTACACTGAAAAGTTCAATCTTGCTTTTAGGGTCTAGGGGACACATTTATACACCTTAGGAGTACAGAGAACCTCTAATAAAGCAAATGATTTTCCTTCACTGAGCAGAAGGAAAAAGGAAGGACTGGAAAAGGCCTTAGTGAATTGCACACAGTTCTAGGGAGGTCTCCAAGCTTCAGTAAGCAGAGCTGAGGAAAGCTGGGACAAGGTTGATCTAATGAGTGCATCATGACCCAGTGAATCGATTGGTTGTTCCAGCTGTGTTTTGCCTCTGTAGCTTATCTGAACTGATTTGTTCTGCCAGTTTATTGGTGCAACTAAGTGATTTTCAGAACCCACCCTTGTTTAGACTGTAAAATTTCACCCTAATTATGTCATCTCTACAGTCATCTTTATAGTTTCACCCCCAGCATGACTGTGTTTACCCCCTTTTCTATTGTGCAAAGTGGTTAGGCCCCTATTCATAGCAATTTGCATTACTGATTGTAAAACTGGAAGGTCTAAGTGAAAAACCAAGCTGTATTTTACTGAGGAGAGTACTTAACAAATCATGATCTTTTGATTGCTGATAGTCTGCTTCTGTTCAAGAAATCTTATGGCCAAGACACCCACAGTAGAATTAGCTTTCTTAAAGGGAAAGAATTTTAGAATATTTCATCATAAACAGCAGTTTGGTGTGCCCTTGAGATACATGGAAATAGCAAGGATGTATAACACAGAAAGGCCTTGCTGTGGGAATTCTTAAACTTGGGCTGAACTAACCTGTGAGTTCAGATGTAGATGCCAATCATTTGAGCTAACTATGCTATATAAACACCCTGGGAATTAAACTACAAGTGCTAAGACACATCCCAGTCTTTTTCTGCAGGCTTCAATTTTCACTAATTCCCAGTAAAACTCTTAAGATATTGTTACAGTCACAAGCATATTGAAAGCTAAACAAACTGATCTCTCTTTAAAAAAGCCAGACTGATAGCAAGGTGTCGTAAAAGATATAAAAGCAACTAAAATCTAAACTTAAGATGAAAATTAAAATTAATGTCATCATTGGTTTTTTGAAGTCCTTGCTGGAAAACAGAAGCAAAGAGATTTTTGAAGTTTGAGGGTCCAATGTTGTCCTGGGTTCAGCAGTAGCAGTCAATTTTTCTCCTTCTTAGTAGCTGATGCAGTTTTTATGTTTTGACTCTCCCTGAAACATAGCTGATAACACCAGTGGTTTTACTGTTTTTGTTGTCGCTAAGTAATGTTTATTCTGATCAAGGGCTTTGTGAGTCTCATGCTCTGTGAGGGAGGAGGGAAGGCTGTGAGGAAGCAGGGACAGGACACCTGACCCAAACTGACCAAAGAGGTATTCCATACCATAGCATGTCATGCCCAGGATGTAACTGAGAGTTACCCAGAAGGGCTGCTGCTCTTGGGGTGGTTGGAGGATGTATTTGGTCTGGGTTGGTGGTTGGTGGGGTGTTGTGAGTTATCTGTTGGTGGTTGGTGAGATGCTGTATTCTTTTCCCTTGTTATTTTCTTTATCGTTATTATTATTGGTGGTAGCAGTAGTGATCTGTGTTATACCTTAGTTACTAAACTGTTCTTATCTCAACCTGTGGGAGTTGCATTCTTTTGATTCTCCTCCCCATCCCTCCGGAATCAGGGGAGGGCAAGAAAGGGGGTTGAGTGAGTGAACGAGGTCCATGGCTGGGTTTAAACCACTACATTTCTATTCTTGTTTCATACTCAGGCATTTTCCAAAAGTTCACTGTGAGTAATCTTACAAAATTTTGAAGGTTTTGATACCTCAGAACTAAATCATCACATCATACACTTCAGGATCATCTTAAAACCTTGCAAAGGGTTTCTGTACCTTTTTAAGGGCCACTTACACCACCTCTTGCATGTGCATTATGTGAACTGTGACCATCCCCATAAAATTAACTTTTCTTAGTGTATAAGAAGTAGAGAATATTGAAGCAGAAATAGTTTTTTGATTCTTAATAAGTCCAGCTCTAAAGATAATACGATTATTCAAAATGTTAATTACTCTAATTTGCTCCATCCTGATAAGAACTAAAGTTAGGTATTGGTTCTTTCTCTTTCCCAGCAATAGCATCACTAAGTGTGTCTCTGAACTTTTAAGCATAAATATTTTGTTGTTAGGATTTGTAAAAGCACTGCTTTTGACAAGGTAAATGGTATTACTGATGTCTTGTTTGAGTTCACACAAAGTGAGGAAAAGGGACGAAAAGGAAGATTAAATGGTTGATTTTTCAAATCCTCCTTCAATGTCCAAAACTACCCAAGTCCAACTCACATTGACAGCCAGTCATTATTTAAATTCTATTAAAAATGTTTAAACTTAGATTTTTAAGGTAAACACCTGAACCCATGCTTAATCATTTGGGGAGGTAGAGAGAGTGAGAGTGCATATGTGATCTGACTGCCTTAATACCAAAATTTTCCAGCCTCCTTTAACTTAAAATCAGCACTGTTAAAAGCAATCTGGTTTTGTTTCAGTGCTAGGATGTGGAGTACATTTAAATTTTGTCCATTAGCTTGGACTTGGCTCCTCCACCATACTTTTTTCTTATTGCTTGAGCTCCTTGCAGCTTCATAATATTGAAATATAATGAGTTGATGAAGTAATAAGAATTCCAGTTAGGTAATTTTTTTAATTACCAGTTTTATTTGGTTTGATATGCAGTTCTGTCTTTTGGTTGTAGGAGGAGTTAGAGATCCATATCTATCACTCGCTAACAACATTTTTGTTCAAGCATGATCAGTTGTTGCTGGCAGTGAGGAATTGTTTACATGCAAAAAAAAAGACTACCACATAAACTGGAGGAGGATGTTGCAGGTCATTGACATTCCTTTGAAACTTCAGAAGCGTCATATTTTAATAGCTGATTAACACAGAAATTAAAATCTTTTCTGTCTTTATCTGCCAGATATACAACTTTTTTTACCTCCCCCTGTATGACTGAGGGGATCTGTGTCACTTATTGTAGGAGCACATGACACACCAACTGATGCTAATGAGAGAGGAGACAGAAGATTTAAGGAAGGAAAGCCATTTAAGCCTCTTTACCTATGAATGCTATTTTCACAAATGTATCAGCAATGTAAACTCCATATTTTATGCTTTACATATTTCAACATTAGTCATTTCATCTCAAAAAAAATAAATCATTGTTAAAGGTGCAGAGTAATTAATTTTTGACTTTTTAGAAGACAGCAAATAATTCTAATTGTGTGATGGGTGTTTCTGTGGTGGAAACACTTATTTCCTGAAGTTGGATTTTGATTGGCAAACTCATTTCATGTGAAAATATCACATAGCTATCAGGTGGTTAAAAGCTTTCAGCTGTTTCTAGCCTTGCCTGGATTTGAACCAGTGACCTAAAGGCAAAAAGCTTTGTATCTCATTAGCAAAACCTTTAGCTGTGCTGGGCAGCCATTTGATTCAATTCAGTTCAATTTAAATTAAAAAACTTATGTGATATAACACATATTCAGTTCAATTTAAATGAAAAATTTATGTGATATAACACATAAGAAAAGTATTTTATCTTTAATTTTTGGGGGAGGGGGAGCTAACATTGATAGATAGACTGAGTTTCGAAAGGGAGATGATTTTAGAAACATTGGCATGTAGCCACTGCCATGACTGTTTGTATGTTAGAAAACTCCAATCTAAGCAGTGTTATTTCCTGCTGTGACTAAAGAAAAAGCAGAAAAAAACAACTTTGCTTCTTTGCTGTTCTAGCGTATTTCTAATACTAAAGATCATTGTCTTTGAACTCTTCCAATTTCACTCTGTTCTCCTTTACTAAAGGCACTGAAATTACTAGAATTTCAAGCAGGGTTACAGCATTAAAATGCTTCACTTTTCCCTTTCTCCAAACAGAACAGGCTGGTTTTAAACATGGCACACATCACAATAATCCAATCTAACTCTTCTATCAGACTGGCTAAATTTCTTCAACAAGTTTGCCCAAAACTGTGTTAAAAAACATAAATCACTGGATTAAACTTGTAGAGAATGATGAAAGCTGTATTCATGTATATACATATGGTAGTACAAATGGACTCTTTTATTATTTACCCTGAATGAAAGCAATAAATTTGAAGCAGGTTTAACTGATGATATTGGTAATCCACAACAGATTTCATGAATGTTGTTGAATGAACATTGGTTCTGTTGAGTAATCTCTCAGATTAAAGAAGGGACAGATAACCAAAAGAGTCTGTTGAGATTCATGTTGTTTTCCTGTTTAAGTTTTGTTCAGAATAAAAACTATAGTACTCACTGCAATTTTTAGTTATTAATAAATAGAATATTTGCTTTAAATGCCTAGCAAAAGCTTAGAAAGCCTATATTAATGCTCTCCAGAACAGACATTCTCAAGAGCAGAGAACCTTTTCATTGAAGTAATCTTAGCTCCATTCAAATGCGGAATTTAAATTCAGATTCATAATTTTGGGGAGTCTTTACAGACTGTATTAATTCCCCCCCTTGGACTGTAGGGAACATGATTCTCATATAATTTATTCTGTCCTATAATTTAGGAAGTCCTTTCCTGGCAATTATGTGAAAGCAATATTTAGCTGCAGGGAACCGTTACAATGATTTGAATTTTCTAGATGAGATTTGAGCATAAACAATTGTGGGTGTGTGCTGACACAGGCATCATTGCTACCTTTGTCTCCATTTGATAATAATGGAACATGTAATACTAATACATGGCAACAATATGCTAATCAAGAATATTTCACCAGTGGGGAAAATATACTGAAGAATGATTATATCAACAGCTTACTGAGATAGTAAAGCTGGACTGAACACTCAAACTGAAAACTTTGAAAAATAATGCTGAAGACTTACCCTTGCTGAAATCACTGAAAATTGGAAGCAACATTTGCAATGACTGCAGTCGAGCCAGGAGTCTTCTGAGTCTTCTGAGGTTTAGAATCAGCCCTATGAAAGTTCATCTTAATAAGGAGCTGTAGTGACAATCCTACCCTTCTTTGTCATGTTTGCGTTTTTTAATTATATAATGATATACATAATACCATACATAATATACATAATTTTAACCAGCCCACTTGGCTATCACAACTGAAAAGATAGTCGTTATGTAATCTGTGAAAAAAGCAAGGCAGATTGATTACTAGCAAAGTGTACATGGACATGTGCACATATTCATGCACACTGCAGGGAAATCAGGAAAAGGAACTGCAAACATGTTTGATGTATTGAGCTTTTAATAAGTGTAGCATCACATATTTTATGTGTTACCTTAGAATAATAGTTCTGCACAAGGTCATTCCCATGCTTCTCATCAAATGTCATTGATATATATATTTAACATGCTTGGCTATATATGTACATGCTTATTTGACGAAAGGAAAAGCATTTGACTTTATTTTTGGTATTTCCAGTGCTGATTCAGCAATATATTTGTCTGCTTAATTTGAAATATCCATGTTGTCTCATCCAGAACAGTGAGAATCCTCATATGGTATAAGTTAGACAGGTGCTTAAATATCTTCATGAGCTCAGTGATAACTGTGTAACTCTGGCACAATATCTCCAATGTCAATGATATTCCTTAAATTTTACTTGCCTGTCACTAGGAGTAAAATTTGCCCCATGCTGCTTTTTCTCCTGCTGTGTATGTTTTAATTCCTGAACCACACTCTTCACATTAAATATTTCTCTATGACAATTCCAGTAACATTTTCTAATCACAAAATAATATTTACCATCTTCCCCCATGTGGTTTTCAGAACAGAGGGAGCTGCTGCAGTTCTGTAGAGGTCATGAACCTGCTTGATGAAGCACAGATGAATATAAAGTATTCTACTGAGCTTAACAGGCTTTATTAATGTGCAGATCCAATACACATTTTTCTTTAAATTCATCTAAAGGCTAAGAGACACATTTTTCAATTGTTATTTTGCATTTAGTTTTGTGAGATTAGTTTTGTGTGTTTTTAAAAAAGAAGTGTGATTAGAGATCTACAAATTACTTTCTGTTAATTATAGTCACTGCACCTTACAATGCTTTTGGATTTTTAAGGGAAGAAACAACTAGCAATATAATTTGAAATAGATTTGCAGAAATTTCCCTGGCCCCTAATCCATACATTGAATCTCAGTTTTGACTAAGACCCAAACTTTACACTTCTTTCTCTTTGAAAGGTCAAAATAATTCTCTGAATATAATTTATTCCCTTATTTTCTACTTCTCATCTTCCAGTAGGGCTCCATTCATAAGCAGGTATATTTTCCCACATTGCCAATGGGGAAAACATTTTCAAAAGGTCTAAGTCAGTTCACCTGCGCCTTAGTCATTTTCATACTTGATGTGTGACTAGTTTTTTAAGGGTACTTTAGTAACTAAAGATTTGGAGAAGTGATCACTGGGATTTTTCATAAATATATGTTGATTTCAGTGAAAAACGAATGTCTGAATTCAAGTAGACAGCTCTGTAAATTCTTGTATTAAATGTGTTTTTAAGCACGTAAGCTTTTGGTGCTAAAGTCTTTGGCACACATTTCCTTTGCAGTATTACTGCTGTTTGAGATGTTATCTTCTACTATTTCTCCACTTCTGGAGATTGTTGCTCCCACTGGAGAGCAGGCAGGTTGGGACACACACCCACATCTCAGTCATGTCAGTAAGGAGTCTAAGGGCTTTAGTTTAAACTGCTGACCGGGATGTCTTTAATCTAGGCTCTGAAACTTTGCATTTAAGCAGGAAGCACTTATGCATTCCATTCTCCATACTCAGCAGAGGGGCAAAGCAGATAGTGGGACAAGGTGTCTGGCAATTTTCTGCAATTACATTTGCTGCAGCCTATTGGTAAATGCCCTTAGTCATCTGAATTCCCATTTTCAAAAATATCCTAGGCATTCCTAAGGGATTGGCTCTTAATATATTTAGGTGCTGAAATTATAGCAGGTTGTTGACAAGGAGTGGCATGTTACAGACCATACCCATAAAAACACAGCTGAATAGGCTTTAGCTGCCATTTCTCTCCTAGTGTTCAATCTTAGAAAGAAATGGAGCATTGCTTCCTGAAAAGTAGTAGTGAGATGCCCACTGAGCAGCTTTGCAGATGCCAACCCTGCCATCTGGCACAACCCCACACACTGCATGCCAGCAATATATCCCAGACACAAGCTGATATGAATTGCATGCAGCATTCCAGTGCTCCTTTCATTTACCAGTGGAGGAAAGATATGTGTGCCAATTCCAATTAAGCTGTTGTTTCTATAATGTAAAGGAGCCAGCCAAAACAGCAGGACCTCTGCTCTATAACCAGAGCCATTTTCTGAAACTGAAGCTTCAGCTTCTCACCAGCTCCAGCAGTCCATTTTTCTGGTGCCATGTTAGGGACAAACTGGAATTCATTTAGCTTGTCCCCACTGCCTTCTTTTTTGTGCTGAATCTATTGCTAATAAGCATACTTAATTTCAGCATGTGAATGTTTCATTTCAGTAAAGTTTTTAGCTGCTTACACTTTAAGTCTCTACTTGTGAACTCTTGGCATTGACATCTGGATACATTGCTCATAGGACCAGATCTTGAATTGCAGAAGGAGTTGGCACAGCTTGGGGATTTTAAGTCATCTTTATACTTCTTGATCTTTAAGTATGCTAATTACGAAGCACGTCAGACCTGTTCTTAGACTGCTCTTTGGCACCAAGGAGTAATTGCATCAGCCTGAAGCCTGCATAGGTGCAAAGTCATCCTTCCCTGTAGCCGTGTCATCTTTGCTAGTTGTAAGATTTCATAGTGAAGTAAAGAGGTTTTGATGTCAAACGTGGTTTTAGAAAAGGTTTTCATCAATGTAGGAAAAAAAAAATCTTCCTTTGTTAAAAGAATGTCCAGCATTCATAACTCATGTTTGTTATGCTGCTATGTAGACTTCAAGAAAAAAGTAGAAAGCAGCTGCATCTTGTTGCATATAACCATTGCAAACAAAAACAATTACAACAACCTTGCCAATGTGATGAGGAAGGCTTTAAACTATGTGGGCTAGGGTATGGGTAAACAACCTCATTGTTAAGTGAGGGAAGCGAGGTTGGGGTGGTCAGTATATAGGGTTGGTTAATAGGAGAAAGGGAACCACCAGAAAGGCTGTGTTCCACCCTGAAGGCCAACCTCAAATGCCTGTGCACATAAGCACTGCCTGGGAAATAAACAGGAGGAGCTGGAGCTTGACAAGTGGTTGCAGAACCATGACATCTTTGGGATGATTAATACAGTGGAATGGCTTGTAGGGCAGGACTGCAGCTAAGGTGGATGGTACAGCTCTTTAGGAAAGACAGGCATGGAAGAAGGTGATAGGCGGAGTGGCATTTACATGAAGGAGCAGTTCAAGTCACTCTTCAAGGGCTTTTCTAAGGAAGATGGGGCAGGCTGGTTGAAGGAAGACTGCTTTGGGGAACTGGTATGTAGGGTCCCATGAGAGCCAGTGTTGAAATACAAAGTCGTTCAGGAAAGCTGGCAGATCTCTAAGGACAGCCACTCAAAGCACAACAGCACTTATTCCAAAACTCAAAAAAATGCTAACTATAAGGAGAACATCTTGGTTAAGCAAGGTTGACTGAAACTCATGACTGAACTCCAGTGCAAAAAGGACATATACAAAAGAAGAAGATATGAAGCAGGAATGTAACAGCCTTGCCTAGGCAAGCAGGGAAGGTGTTAAGAAAACCAAACATCAGCTAGAATTAAAACTGGCAAGTGAAGCTAGAGTTGGACTTGGCAAGGGATATCAGAGTCAACAAGAAGAGCTTTTACAGCTGCATTAGCAGTAAACAAGGATAACATGGACTTGCTGCTAAAAGGATACTGCTAGATAGTCACAGCAGATGCAGATAAAGCTGTAATTCATTGCCCCACTCTTAACTGACAAAGCCTTCTGTGCTTCTGACTAGACACACAGGATTGAAAGATGACAGAAACCACCAGCAGTGGGAGAGTTCTCTTGAGAAACCGTGGCCCACACCAGTCTGTGGGACCAGATGGAAGACAGCCAGAGGTGCTGAGCAGCTTGTTGATGAACCGGCCTCATTGTGGCCAGTGAACTGTCTTTCTCCATTATCTTTGAGAGGTCATGGAAATCAGGATGTCAGAAATGACTGGAGGGAGACAAAAGTCGTATCGATCTTCAAGCATATCAAGAAAAACAACCCAAGGAACTATAGGGTGGTTGACCTTACCTCAGTCCCTGGGAAAATAATCAAGTTATATTAGAAGCAATTTTGGGACACATAAAGGAGAAGGTGATTGGGAATAGCCAACAGGAATTTAAAAATATTAATCAAGTTTTACCAACCTGATTACCCCCTATGATGAAATGAGTAGATCTGTAGGTGGCAGGGGGCAGAGCAAGTGTCTTTGACAGTGATCTTAGCAAGGGTTTAAAACAACTTCCCATGTATCCAAGTTGGGACATAATAGTTTAAATGAGTGAACTATTAGGGTGAAAAAACCCAGTTGGATCACCTAGCTCAAAAGGTTAAGGTCAAAAGCTCAAATAGCCCATGGTTACTACTCTGCTTGGAAAGTGTAATTCCTCTGTGACCTAAGCCAGCTCTGTTTTATATCTTTACTGGTGACCTGGAGGAGCAGACAGTCATCAGTTTTGCAGGCCAAGGAATCTGGAGAGCCTAGGAACCAGGACAGGGGTACCTAATTAATTTCAGCAAGAGCAAAGGTAAAGCCAAGATCCTGGAAAAAAAATTATACTCCTATATCAGTATAGACAGTGGACTGCTACATAGCAGCTCTGAAAGGGAGTTGAGGATATTGTTGGACAGTCTACACCAGGCTACACCAGATTCATCAGTGTGTCATGGCAGTAATGAGGATTAATAGTGAAAAGGGAAGCATAAGCAGTAGATTAAGTGAAGTGATTATTCCCCTAGCATTTTCTAGGCCAGTTTTGGTGCCTCCAGTACAAGACAGCTTTGGAAAACTGGACCAAACTCAGTGAAGGGCCTACAGAATGACCAGAAACTGGAGAACTTGGCCTGTGAGGAAAGGCTGAGGGACTGGGCTTGTTCATCCTGGAGATGGGATGGCTCCAAGAGGACCTAACAGCAGCCCTCCAGTATCTACAATGACATTATAGAAAATATGTAGGAGATGTACAGCAAGATCATGAGAGTTAACAGTCATAAGCTGGTATACAGAAGGTTTTGACTGGATGCAAGAATTATTATTTTATTTTATTTATTTTTTTTTATGTTATGAAAATAATTAGCTTTTGGAGCAGGCTTCCCAGAGAGGCTATGGAATTCTCCAAGAAAAGATACTGAAGTCTAAATTGCTCAAGTCTGGATTCTCAATTGCTTGGTCTAAATTCATTTTTGAGGCTACTTTAAGCAGTAATTTAGACCAAGTGACCTTGTCACTTCCTTTCCCACCTGAATGTTTTTATGATTTTTGATTTTCAAAGGTTAGGCTTGAGAACTCAATTAAGCAAACTGTTAATCTTTACATGTTGTGGACTTGTAGGGCAGATCACCTATAGAAAATCCACTTTGCCTAAGTGCAAATACACACATCAGAAAAGAGGCAAAGAGAGAAATAAATCAAAAGGCAATAATTTGGTGGTGCTTCAGCCTACCGGTTTCTCTGTGCTTAATCATTCAGCTACCACACACTAACATTGCATTTCTTGACATCAAAGAATTGATATATTTTCTTGACTTCTGAGGTGCTGAAGATTTTGCAGTAGCTCAGGAAGGAGTTATTTAGCACAGGTGGTTCTGTAACTGTGATGTGTTGGGAGAATTCAGTGTTAAATGATCCTCTGACTAGCACTTGCTCATACATGCTCTATGATGAGGGTAGGATTCAAATTAGTACATTGCCCTGGAATATAAATTATGTAAGAGCAAAGGCTGGCTCAGGTGCCAGATGGGTCAGATAGATTACACTTGATTAGCTACTTGGGTCAGGTATCCTGGTACAGATCCATCCTTAGCTGCAGTACTTATGAGAAGAAGTTGAATTCACAGTGGATTGGGGATCTTACATTGCAGCATCCTTGTTATTGTTGGTTTAATTCAGACCTGAAGCATTGTATTATTGTGATTCACTGTATTTACGCTAGAAAACACAAGAGGGTGATTTAGCTTGCTGTTTGTGAAACTCCACTATTAGGAAAAATCCCAGCCTTGTGGCTTGGAGCAATGTAATGTTCAGTAGACCTTTACTACACAGACCTTGAAACAACTAAGTTTAGGAGAAACAAGAGGGAGGAAAAAACACTACTGAAGTTGTTGCTTTACCCATATTCCTGAATTAAATGGTGAGTTAGGAGCTGCTAGCTGTTTTGTGTTGTTCCTTTCCGCAATTTCAGTTACATGGGCAAAAATCCATAAGAAGTCCAAATGCTAGAGAAGCAGTTTATGTTCTACCAGCAGTTTCAGCTCCTACTTTTCCATTCTGTGGCTGAACTAGCTACCTCACAGAGTTGGTGCATACAAGCAAGTATCTGAGGATTTAATTTTTTAGGGGGAAATCCTGCCCTACCTTTTGTATGTGGCAGAAGTAATAGAGATGCTAGGGAGAGCACAAAGGAAAACTGCTGTTCTAGAATCCACATCCAGGTGTTTTTTCTCAAGGCAATTTTGCACTTCAGAACAGCAGCAACTTTTACTGCTTTGGCATTCCTTTTTTTTTTTTTTTTTTTTTTTGTATACTTTCTTTTTTTTTTCAAAATTTTTTTTTTTTTTTTTTATTGGAAGAAATGATGATGGGATGGCTACATGTGGTTAGAGGCACCATCCCTGGAGGCATTCAAGGCCAGGCTGGATNTTTTGGACACGTGCATCTGTCATGCAAAATAAGTTCTGAGTTCTCAAGCTCATGAAGCTTTTAGAGATTTTGCCATCCATTAAATCTCTGCATAATAAGTGAGATGTAAGTGCTAAGTTTGGATCATGGCACCAAACATAACTGATAGTAGCCCTGCGGCTATCCACTGACTTTAGCTAAATTTAAAACTTTCATTCATAAATACAGATTTAGAGAGCATGCAGACTGTTACAGCATAGCTACAGTTCCGGCACTCAAATGAATGTGTGCACACGTATGCAAATACAATTATAAAGTAACCTCTAACTCAGGGAAGTTTTATACTCAAAAGGCTCTAAAGATTCACTGGCATAGTCCCTGAGATTGTAGAGCTGAGTATCTGCCATGGTGTTTTATCCAGCCACTCTAGGGGAAGCTTAAATGCATGCAGAAAATGTCTGCCTACACCTAGCATTGTGACTGCATCCATGGCATGAAAATGAGGATATTCAGTCTTAAACAAAGCATTTTTTATTTTTTATAAAGAAATCAAAACCAGTTGCAATTAAATAGCAAACAAAGGAAGAGCTGGAATCCATAAAACATTAGGGGCAATATTTAAAGCAACAGAACTAAAATCAGTTTAGTATTTTCTGCTGTATTTATATACAAAGTGCACTTATTTTTAAAGTACCCTAACACTTAATTTTGCTTTCAGTTGTATTTTTTTATTTGGATTACATATGGTATTGTGATAGGATGTTTCGGAAAGCCATAAAGTGTTCTTGCCTGTAAAAGCAATGTCCTTTCTTGTTAATGCCAAGAATGCTTTCCCCAAAACGCTCGTTCCCTGCTCAAGACACTGTAGCTGCTAATGAGGAAAACACTGCATGTTCCTCATTGAAATGTTTTCTTCCGTTTATCTACAGGGAGTTTGCTCTGTAATAGTGAAGATTCCCTGAGTATCAATGAGTCTGAATGTACTCATATTCTGCCAAGAATAAAGTTGTAAAGCTTTGTGTGCCAATACTTTAAATTAATCTAAAATAATGCAAAGGGGACTTTGTCATCTAGGAAGGCTTTTTAAAGCCTCATCACTATTGTCTCAATTAATAAGAATATTCCATATCATTCATATCATTCACATGGCTGCCTGCCTCTATTGTGAATTGCAGCTTCGATGGATGATGTCCCTCTAAGGATGTATGTCAGAACAGATACAGTCTGATATTGGCATGCAACAAAATATACCTCCACAGCAGCAGCTTTGCAGCAGGTTGCTAGTTTGCTAGGCAGCTCTGCTTACTCACAACCTTCTTTCCTAAGCATCACTTAGTGCTCAATGCTAATCAGTCCCTTTAGAGGGCTTTTACAAAGTAGAAGTACATTAATTCAGCATACAAATTGAGAGACTATCTTTGACGGTAAAACAAGATTAAAATGCCTATGCTCACATTTCAGTTTCATATGTAAAACATAAATAATGCAGTGACCCTCCCCAGCATTACAGACAGCTTCACATTTTCTCTGTTGAACAGTTTGAAATCTACATCTATCACAAACTTTTTTTTTTTTTAAAAAAAAAAAAATAGAAGAAAGAGAAGGCCATAAACAAAATGTCATGCCTGCCAAAAGACTTTCTTTATGTTCCCATCCACAGGGCCCTTACTCAGAGTTCTGGCCCAGGATTTCCTCATGAGATGCTGTTTAAGAGCTTTTTAAAAAAACACAATGCCATTCCCATGATATATGCAGTTTTAAAATTTATATTTCTGTATGGCCAAGGCTGCTGTGTTCTGTTATAAATATGTGAAATCAATAGATTGCACAGGTCTCCATTTTTACAGGGGATACTGCATCATTAAGTACTGAAAGAATATAATGTAACTATTCAAACTGCTTAAAATATTTTGTAACCATAAATTATTATCCAAAAATATTTTTCGAGTAGATAAAAAGAGTTGTCAATTCTGCATAGTGAATGCCTCATAAGGGGCTCATTTATGGTTGAAAACTGAATAAAAGCAGTAAATTAAGAACAGACGTAACCATAGAGAAGCTGTAATCCACAGCAGATTTCCTTGGTGAATGAAGTATTGTTGTGTGGATTTATCCTCCTTGCTTGTACAGTTAACCAGTCACATCTGTGGCCAAAGTGCTGTCTGTGCACACAGACAAGTTGGGTTCAGTAACCCCATGGAGGTAAGCACATGCTGGTTTACACTGTATTGATAAAGTGCAAAATAAACTTCACCGGCTGTTTCATTGGGGCATGCTACGCTGAAGGGCAGATATAATATTGAAACTGAATTCCTGCAACTTGGAGACATAAAAAAGCTAGGACATTCAAAAAACTGGAAGCAATAGCATGTTTCTCCTAGATTTTGTATTAGTATTACAGGCCTTGTTTTCTGGCACATTGCAACAGACTGTGTTGCTGACTCACAGAATTAGTGTTTGTACTTTCTAAATACGATAATGACTGGGAGCTGCTTGAGCTATAGTGTTTGTGAAGGGAAAGCCACTTGTTATAAATATTCATTTGACAAAATGTAAATAGTTTTATAGGAGTGTAAACTGTTGCACGTTATTTGATTCAGTACAGTTGTCTCTTCTGTATTGTCACAAATGCATGTAATGAACCAGCCAGGGTGACATGTAGACTTGACAGTGAATTAGTTTAGCCTTACTGCTGTTTGTTTAACTTTGTGATTACACACCAATCAGATAACTCATCTCCTTTGCATAGGGAAAGCCACAGCAAGTTTCATATTTCTTATGCCTCTCCATTTCTTTGCTTGTTCCAGTACTTCAGTGTATCATAGGACACTAGTTTCAATTTTACATTAGGAGGTTGTACCTATTGCGATATCACTGGCTTATTAACTCAAGTTTAAAACAAAAAAAAAAAAAAGATGCCTGTGAATGTATTTTTATTATTGAGGGCTTTTTTTTTTTTTTTTTATTTTTATATTTATCTTTCCTTACAAAACG
>NDXB01005146.1:48360-61870 GCA_002631895.1 Agapornis roseicollis
AAAAAAAAAAAAAAAAAAAAAAAAAAAAAAACAACTTGGAAACTGTGCTTGAAACTCCTTCAGATCTTCCTCCTTCCAATAGGTAAAGCTTCTTATAGTTTAACTTACAGAGATGCCATAATGTCACTAATAATATCTGTTTGTATGATATCATAATGATAGTTTATATGTAATTCTTGATATTTAAATGAACAGATTCTAGTGATAACATTTATGATCAAGCTTAATAATGAAGTCCCTTTAAGAGTACAAATTTTTTTACTATAAGATCCAACTTTTACTTTGACATTTGCAAGTTCCTTTTTTTACTTAGGATGTGTCTCTCCTGCTTTTTATCAACTGAACCAAATTTTCCTAGCCTCCTTTTCCTTTTGTCCATTTTTCACTCTTTAGCATGCCTTATTACTTGAGGTGATTATATCATATTTTAAACATCCTTCAGTTATCTATGCATAGCAAAATTAGAATAATGACATAATATTTTTTGCTGAATAGCAGCACCAAAGTTACCCTACACATTTGCAGGTCTCACTACATTAAAATTTGCACAGGGCTAACAAGCAAACTCCACTGTGCAGACAATATGTTGTCTGGCACTATGAAAAAACAAAAATACAAATTTGGGAAAACAGAATATCCACAAGGTTACTTCCACTTATGTAGACTTAGCTAAAGATTACTCTTAACATCCATTTACTTTAACTGCTCTATTATCTCCAACTTCATTTCCATCATAAAAGTTTATCTATATTATATTTTTAAAGTTCAATTTTAGAATTATATATGTATTAGAGATCTAAATTAAAAGCGTAGTAAGATTTTAAGTATTTTTAAAAGCTTACTTCAAGAGCTCTGATTATTTATCTTTGACATCTTAATTCTTGAAAAGTAGGAATATCAAATTACCTGTTGAAAACAAATGCATTGAAACAACTTGTAATTGCATGCCTAGTTAGTCTGCACTTGGATAAAACATTAGCTTCTCTTGTTTTTCTTCCAAGACTGATAAATTCTGACCAAATTCCATCCTGACCAAACTGAATTCAAATGTCCATAAAAGTAAAAGAAACAATATAAGGCACATTCTGGCTGGGGTGATTTTACCATTTGTTTCAAGCGGATTACTTACCATTATCATCATAATTGCAAGGTTACCAGAAAGAATGTGGAAAACAGAGGCAACTGCAAAAGTGATCCACTTCAGGGCAATGTGAATTCTAATACACTTCATCACTAGGTGATCAGGAAGGATCCTTGGAACAGTGCAAGGTGTAGCACGATGATTTGTAAACTACACACATTAGTTTAAAAGAAAAGACATTAATTAAACAGAACAGCTCATGGTAGTCCTTGTTCCCTCTTTTACATCTCCTAGTTAAAAATCCATGTACTGTTTTTAATACTGTACTGATAACCCTGGTGTTATTTGAGGTTATTAGTTTATAATGTAGCTCATCATTTGTATGTATTGTCTGTATTAGTAAATATTGATTCTCATTTGGATAAAAGTGGTATTCCTTTAAGTTTCCCAAGCAAAAGCTTTCAGTGAAGCTGGTGAAGGTTTTTTGTGTATTCTGCAGCTTGTATGTCTGGTGGAGCTCCAAAAGTTTGAAGGTTACACTCAAATCTGACTTTAACATTCTGGTAGAGATGAGCACCCACTTACAGCCACTCAAGTACTCAGTATTATCAGACTATAGAATTGTAACTACAGAATAAACAAATTTAGAACTAGTGTTACACAGAAGCAACAGGTGAAATTATCTAGCACCACACACCACAAGGTCTCCACCAGTGTGAGTGAAATTATGCCATGAGTCTCCAGCATGTGAGGAAACATACTTAGGCTTTTTCCTGTGCCTATATCCTTTCCACAGGGTAGTGCAGCTCTGAAAGGGAACTGGATACCAAATTATTTGGGGCCTACATAATTGCATTTATTTTTTTTAAAAAGAACATAAAATACTTTGGAATACAGGGACACCAAAAATCCTGAATATATAGTATTGAATGGAACAAGGAAGGAAAAGAGGAAATAAATTGGTGACCTACTTGAGCATCAGATTGACAAGTCTCTGTCAATTCTCATTTCCACATCATGGAGGGAAAGAGTTTAAGAGAAAAGTCGGGTAAACAGCATGTACGTCTAAGCTCTTGTATTGATAAAGGTAGCTAGATTTCCACTGAGACTTCATCTGAGGGAGTGGGGGGTACTGGGGGGAGTGTTGTTGCTTAATGAATGGATTTGCTACAATTGTTATTATAAGTTTTTAGAAGGATGTTCCACAAACCACTGTCTTACAATACAAGTGTAAAGCTTCTTAATAACTACTTTGTGTTAAGGTTTTCCCAGTAATTTTCTCCTTACAACACATCTGGAGCAATGTCTGTTATAGTTAGATTTTATAATCCTAGGGGGAGCACTGCACATTATCAGTAAAATGTTTATGCTTAGGAACAAGAATTAAATCCTTTCTTGGCCAGTACTCTGAAGTGTATACTCAGACTTCCAGCTTCTTTTAATCACTTTCCTTTTAGAACTTTAGCAAGTGGCATCCCCTGTCCCAGCCCCTTTATTAATGGCCAGTTGTAAATGACTTTAGCAAATGGAGCACAATTTGTCACGCTGTAACAAGTGACGCACTGTACTGTATTTCTAGCCTACCACTCAATTTAAGCATCGAGATTTATAGCTCGTCATCATCCTCTCTATCTTTTCCTTCTTTGTGCCTTTCCAAGTGCTAAAACAGGCTGTTGGGAAAGAGGTTTTTAAGTAAAAGCATTTCTACCTTGGCTCAGAGCACAGAAAAACACTCATTTGACTCTTTTACCTGTATAGTGAATTCTCCTGGTGGTTTTTCTTCTTCTGTTTAATTGCTTCTCCACATTTAACTGATATTTGATGAAAAGATCCCCCTATTTTACAATTTCTCTCAAAATAATCCCACTGTAATTCCACTGCAATCACCTGTGTATACACTATATTTGTTTATTACTTTGAAAGACACATATGGTTCAGTCAGCAGCAAACTTGTATTGCAAATTAAAAACTTTTATTTGAACTTGAAATTAGTTCTTTCTTCAGTGTGCCACTGTGCTCCATGCCATCAGCAAATTTCCCTGGGCTACAGATTTGTAGCCCATTCCTCAGTCTAGGCTATATAGATTTTTATATAGATTACAGACTCTGTGTGTGATTTATATACTGCCACATGGAAAGTGGCAGACATCCAAGAAGTGACCCCACCGGTTTACAGCTCCTATGAATCAAACATCTGTTCTGTGTTTGTGTGCATTTGTTTGTTTGTTTACTTAAGAGCACTGAGCATTGGCCTTGCACATGCTTACCCTATCTCTTCTAACACAGCAGATAGGTCTGGGGGGTTTACTTTTAATTATAATAGATAGCATACCTTTCTTCATGTACTGTTAGCAATCAGCTGCTCATTTCCTTCCAAACTTGTGAGACCACTGCTCTCTTGGTCAACTCTGAATGCCTAGCTGAACATGAGAGCCCTAAAACAAATGTTACATCTGCAGCAGTGTGTAGATTTTATACTTTTAGACTGCAGTCATTTGGTCTGTTTTCTCCACTGTCAAACATTTTGTGAAGTTATTTCACCGATACAAAGTAAGTGCAATGCAGAAATTCAATAACAGGCATGCAGAATTTCCAGGTACACTAATGCTGATATTTTGCACTGTTAATGCACTGTAGCTTATCAAATCCAGCACAGATTATCAAATAATCAGGTCCAGTACCATATGTCAGGCATGCTGTCTGGCAGGTCAAAGACAGTGAAGTTAATAGCCTATATCTCAGTCTTTCTGTAACAGTTGTCACCAGCTCTGTTTTCTGCACTAAAAGAATGCTGAAACCATTCCTGTGCTTCTTTCCTGAATCCTTGCAGCTACAAGCCTAAACCGGGCCTTGTAATGTGAAAATGGTATTCAGCAGCTTTCAGAAATTCCATATATATAAAGTCATATGACTGTAACTTCTCAGAAAAAAAAAAGAACTAAAGATCAAGCAAGTTGTTTTAGCTAGAATTCCAGTTGCATGTGTCTACCTTGCAGTCAGAAAAGCAGTCAGGATCTGTCTGCTCTGTGTGCCTGCACTGGGCTGCAGCCTGATGAGCTCTCCATATGTACTAGTAAGGCTATTCAAGTCCAGGAGTTGCCTTGCCTGCAGTCTTTGAGCTTAGCTAAGGGTTGGCCTGAAACATTTTCAGTTTCCCCCCAAAAAACAAATCATAGCTATAAATTGGGAAATAAACTGCAAATAGAAGAACTGGAAAATGATTCATCAACCTGCTGCTCGCCAATGTGGTCTTCTGTAAAACTTCAGGAGGAATTCCAAGGTGTCTGCTAAATTTAATGGAATTAAGAAGTCATAGAGTTACTGAACAAAATGAATCAAATTCAATTCTAAAAAAAAAGGAAATTTTTACTAAATTTTATGAAGCTGCACCTGTTCACATAGCTTTGAATATTAACCCAGTAAATCACCTTGTATACCCCAACATTAATCCATTGTTTTCTATAGCATATTCTGAAATGCTTTGTCTCCTCTAATGCAATCCCACTCACTTTGAATGTGATCCTTTTGTATATGCTGGCCAAAATCATGTGTTTGTTTTCCCAGTGCTGTGTCACATTGCAAACCCATGTTTAATTTGCTGTTCACTACTAGCCCTAAGTCCCCCCCTTTTTTTTTTTCAGTGCTTTCCAAATGCTGTCTTCCTTCCATAGTATATTTCTGCTACAGATTATTTCCCTTAAGTATTTGACTTTTATAGTTTTCAATACGGAATATTGTTTTTTATTGGTTTTTGGATTTACTCCCCAGGTCTTGTAAATTATCTAGCTCTTCCTATCATTTAATGTCATTTAAATAAAGCTTCGTAGATATATAATTGCAATTAAGTTGTATTTCCCCCTTCTCCCTTTTTTAATTCATTTATGGGTAAGTAAGGGGGAAATACAAAAAGGTTACAATGGAAAAAGGGGGAAAAGGTTACAGATGGAATTAACACCAGTGCCCACAGTATCTCACTGGGTACCTCTAATTTCCTTTGTATATATGAATATTATAAATTAGTATGATACCTTTGCATATCCTCTGAAATATCTTCATAATTTTAAATAAGCATGTTTTCTATTGGATGGAATATACCACAATAATATGGAATGTTTTATCTCTTTTGAACCTCAGCATTCTTTTTTTGTTTGTACATGAGTGTATTCAAAAAGTCATTGCATAAAGCAGTATGATTCCTGTTGCACAAAATGAAAATGCCAGCATTTTACCTCTTTTCAGGGCAGAGCTGTGTATTTTAGTTAGTGACTGCATTAGCTGTGCACAAGGCTAGAATGAAGCTTCAATGCCATCATGATGTTTCTTTAAGCAGTGTTTTTCCAATTTCAGACACAATTCTAAGAGCATAATCTAAGACATTCCCTCTGGAGCTGCCTCCATACACAAACACACTTTAATAAGTGAGACCTCTGCCAGGGTCATCAAGACTGAAATGAACAACAACAAAAAAATCTTCAGCACTGCTCTTATTTAGTTAGTGACCCAACCTTACCCTTTAAATATAGTAGGATCAACATACTGGGGCATGACCTCAAAAAGCTGTCATGTCACTTTTACTCTGCTTTTCTTTTAAATTGTTATGTAAATTGGGGAACTAAGCTACAATATGTGCTGTATCATATATCTAGATTTATTTATCTGGATTATGGGAAATATCTGTGGAGTGGGTGTGTTTAATTATTTGCAGATTTATGTTGGTATTTTAGGATTGAAATGGCAAAACTGAAAAATAAAAATGCCACCAGTAAATTTTTAGCAACTGAAAATGATCACCTTATTAGTATTCAGTACTTCTGTCCAAATCAGCCATTCTTTGTTACTGTTTTCAATCCACCCCGATTTGGTTCAGACTTGGACAAGTCTTTGGCTAAACAAAAATTATTGTAACAGGACTGACAAAGCCTGCAAAGGTAACTCACAATTATCCCATCTTGCTTCAGAATTACTAAATATTAGTTTTAATGTCACTAGTACACAGCTCCTTATTCTGACAACAGGCAGAAACACCATTTAGTAGCACAAGGCAGTATTTCAGTTGTTCTTTTAATGTTACCTGATATTTCAAGGATAAAGGCAAAATTCCAGCTGTGAGATAATACATTTCAAATTATTTGTCTTTTTTTTTTTTTTTAAGTGACACTTTTTTCTTTTATTTTAATAACACATGGGTTTTAAAACATTGCTATGTAACCAAAGCCAAGCACCTGAAGGGAAACAGAAAGTGTGAAGTATAAACTTTCCCTAGTGTGCTTAATGTTTTTGAATAGTAATTATAATAATAATAACAACAGTTCTAAGACCACATTAAAGCTCCTATTCTGATACTATGGCCTCTGTCATAGGCCTGCTACACATTAGGAAAGCATATTGTAAGACAAAAGATATCCAAAGGGATGGGAGAGGATGAAACAATCTAAACGTACAAGAGTGTGGCAACACCTGCACTTCCTTTCCCAGGAATGCAGCAAGATCTATCATAAGAACATTTTCTTTCAGAGTTTCCCCCCCAGTATCTTTCTCAAACAAAGCCCATCTACAAGTTAGGAAAAGGCAGCAATTAAGTCCATTGTTCTACATAGAGTGTTAAGGAAAAGTTACTTTCTGTAAAAAAGAGAAACAGACCAAAAAAGAGCCAGAGTACACTCTGGTATGATTCATAGCACTGCATGGGAGAGGTGATTTTTCCATGTTTTCCATGGCGGGTGTGAAAGGCCAGTGACATTTGCATAGGATAAACCAAAACAGACACAAGTATAGTTTTGAAAGTTCTCAGTTTGAATTTGTAACAACATGGTATTTCATCAGTTTTTTCTTAGGAGGCCTTTTATCTTTTAACTACAGCTCATGATCTCAAACCCCAGTGAAAGACTGGAATTCCAAATTTAGAACAGGTTGTTTAGAACATATCTTTTCTTCCTTAACAATAGTTTCTAATTTTCTTTTATAGCTAGGTTTTCACGTGAAGTTTGGAGTAATTTCTGGTTTGAAATTTGTCTACTGCTTTTTGAAGGCTTATTTTTCAGAGATAGTGTAAAAATGGTATTTTTAAGTGCCATGAAACACCACATAAAATGCAATAAGTATGGTTAGCTATTTTATTGCAACCAAAATTATGGCTGTGATTTTTTTTTTTTTTTTTAATATAAAAAATGAATCACCTTCAAATTTTGACAAAAGAATGACAGATGCTTCATTTATCTTGCCTTTGTCAGGGAGATGAACTAGTTCTGTTTTTCTCAATCTTTTATAGTCAAAACATCATCCANNNNTTTTTTTTTTTTTTTTTAATATAAAGAATGAATCACCTTCAAATTTTGACAAAAGAATGACAGATGCTTCATTTATCTTGCCTTTGTCAGGGAGATGAACTAGTTCTGTTTTTCTCAATCTTTTATAGTCAAAACATCATCCAACCCTGTTCAAAAAAAAAGTCTGTGGACTACAGTATCTCAAACTCTCATTCAACAGGTGGGAAAGAGGGGTAATAAATAAAATACTTAACATTCAGATTAAACTCTACTCTATGATTTAAAAAAAATATGTATCTTAATTTCATTGCAGTAGCTACAAATATAGGTTTCCAACTGTGTCTGCCTGCGGGTACTGACTGCAGTGGGGAGCCAGCTCCCGATTATGCCTGCCTGTGGGTATTGACACCAGTCAAGAGCCAGGTTTTGCCTCTGCCTGCCAGGAGGCATCTGATAACAATTGGGAGGAAGCTCCTTACAATGCCTGCTTGCTGGCACAAGCAGCAGCCCTTGGTCTGCATGCTGTTGAGTTACACTGGATCAGATTAACCTCTAGAGGTCCTTTCCAATTCTGTTTTCTAAATTAGTATGATATGACTTGCAACAAATTTCAGGGATGTCAACAGGATTTTAGGAAAGGCTTTGTTTTAGAAGATGCTAATAAACTCTGCTGATAGATTATCTCACTAGAGAGAAGAAAATGAATTTATTATGTCAACTGGAGACTTTCTAGAGAAGTTGTGTTAAAGACCTCTGTGAATTATCCTCTATAGTACCCTGAGAAAGGACTGTTAACTGAATAAGTTGTCTAGGAGCTTCTCATGATGACTACAGAAAAGTCTCTCTATGTCCACCTCTATCATAAAAAAACAATGCTGCACCAGATCACTGGTGATGTGATGGCTCATGAAGGCTTACTCAGTAATTTAAGATTGGAATTAACTTCACAAAGTCAGTCAGAGATGAAGTGTGAAAGAGTGGTGGGGGAATACAGGCACTCCAGCTCTGCTCCCTCTTCCATCTGCCATACATTTTGTTGTGCAGTCCTTAAGCGAAGAGGAAGCAGGAGGAGAACTTGAATTTAGTAAATGGCAATGTATTTCTTACCTTGGGAGAGCTGATAAAAGGCATGTTTACACTCAGTGTCTTGGAGCAAATACTTATGAATCCAGACAGTTTTTAATTCTGCTTACTGTACATTGGAGTCTAAAGAACAGATGTTCTTGATGGAGGGTACAGTGTTGGTTTTTGCTTCTTTTCTGAATGATAATCAGTAACAGTTTTCCCTCAATTAAGTGTGATCAGCCTCCTCTTTTTCAAATGTAAATGTTCTGCAAAAGCTGACAGAGTTGAGATAACTGAACTAAATGCTCTCCTCAGGTCCCTGGTTTCAAGACAGCTAACAAGCTGGGTTATTCAGAACATGGACAGAGAATAATAAGCAAAGTTTTCTTCCAGCTCTTTAAATTCATCAGTGGTATCTCTATGTTAAAAGTCACTGAGGGGTCAGGATTTGTTTCACAGAATATGTGGCTCTCAGCAGTTGAACATCAGTATAATCAGATGCTTTTTCAGTTATGAGACTGAAATCTAGTGGAAAGTCTTCTAGCAGTGGAAAGTTACAGATAGCAGGTTTTATGTAATCATATTCAGAATGAGAGGATAATAAACAGCAATATTTGAAGTCAGGATTTCTTGCAAGAAAAGATTTTGTTTTGTTTGAAAGTTTTACAGATTAAATACTGGAAAGTACTTTACACAGGGGAAATAAACAATAGTCTTTAATACATAAAAGGCTCTGAGCAGTTGAATGTACAGTTGCATCTTGGAAAAAGAGAAAGATTATGAGACCAAGGACATATATAGTCATTAACTACTGAAATTGATATGAAGTCAAATGGTGCATGAGCCATTTGAAGATTAGGAAAGCTCTTTTTCTTAGTTATTTGTATATTGACACATTTTAAGAACAAAAAACATTGTATGTAAAATTTTGCTCCTAGTGTAAAAGAAATAATTATTTGCACTGACTGTGAGCAGGTTACAGGTTATAGATGAATACAGGTTATAGACTGAATCAAGCTTGTTTCTTGTCAGGTTAATATACATAGCAATTTATTTTCAGTGCTATGATTTTTGCCAAGCCATCAGTTTTGTGCAGGCTTTAAAGAACGTGGTTGCAGGAATTAAACTACATATCTGTTGCATTTTACTCTTTAAAAGTGAGACTCATTTTATTGTTTAGAAAATCTAGAGTCTTAAGTTGTCTTACTCCTTCAAAAGACATTCCCAAGTGTTTCAATCAAGTATTAAAATTTCATTCTTTCCTTCCTTGAAAGTTTCCTTGTAGCAGCAGTTGCCTACATAGTCTGAAAACACATCAGAAAACATTAAACCGATATACCCCTATTGGCTATAATTGTCTTGGGAGACTTATGATGCTTAATAATAATGACATGAATTACAAAAGATCTGTAGTAACTGGCTTAAAATTCTCTTATGCAAAAACTGACAAGAAGTTTCCAGCAGAATTTGGTGTCTTTCCCTTCTATCCATTGTGATTGTGTTCAAGACAATCCTTGAGGGCATTTACTTTCACATGTATTAAATAATCATTAAGTATTTTGAAAGCAATAGAAATAAAAAGCAGTTAAGTTCCACAAATATAACAAGTATTTATCTCACTGAGTCCACAAAAGAAGCAGATGGAATGTATTTCCAGTATTATTAAGCATTACAACTTGTTTAAAAGCTCCCAAATTTGCAGTGCAGTGTACCTGAATCATAGATTGTATATTATTCCCCAGTCTCATTAGAGCTTTCAAGGAGAAAGCCATCCTTACTTCTGCAAGCTACTAGTGTATCTGCCAATGCAATTTATGGTGCAGGAGTGACCATTAACTCCTACTCCTTTAAAACATATTTTCTCTTAGAGACCTTGACAAGTTAGACATAGGACAAAAGTGTAGTTTATTGACTTCTGATTGAAGAAGATGGAAAAGTCTACTAAAAAAAAAAAAAGAAAGTAGCAAAAATAAAGCTTGAATTATGTATACTGAAAGGTAATAAACAAGATGTCCTAACCACTAAATCCTCCCATGAGAATATATTGTTATTTATTACTTGTAGTACACTGGAGAAGTTAAAGAAGGAGTAAGGCACTGTTGTGTTCAGTGCTCTATGGACAGAACAAAAGCCTATTTGAAAGAATTTACCAAATATGTTTACATTGGAACATGTATTCATAATCCTAACTATCATATATTTAAAATTTAGTCACAACAGTCATCTATAATTACCTATCTAAATAAATATGTAGCTTACCTCTCAAAGAAATATTTGCTTTTCATTCATGCCCACAGACCCTAAACAAGATCAGGGCAGCAATGGGCTGTCCTTGCACTGTATGAAAGAGTTAGCTTGTCAGGAGTCAAGAGAAGCAAAATGAGCGGCTAAGTATCCCGGAGTAGGGCACATCAGAGGCAAGTAAAGAAAATTCAGCCTTCCTTCAGATCAGTTTCCTGTTATCTAGATACCTTTGACAGTAGTGAAGCCTTGCTTGGACCAACAGTCATTTATTCCTGCAGCACTTGCTCATGGCAGTGGCCCTACTCATTCCAGTTAGACAGACTGCTGCCAGCACACCATTTAGTTATAAATATTTACAGTATCTGTCTTTATTCATTACTAAATTAGTTTCATCATGATGCTAATTTTTATGATACATATTCTATTGTAAGTGTTTCAACTGCTATCAGAGGGAATAAGAATAGATCTTGTTTCAACTCCAGCCCAGAGAATATGACTTCATTGCTGAGTTACAGCCACTAACGTGGCTGTGGGGGTATTTACAGCATACAGTAGTATTTCTAAAGGCAAATACAGAAAAAATAGTAATAGACAAAAAAGAAAAAATAAGAGTATAAGGTACACAGCTTGACAAAGGTGTGAAGCCCAAAACACTTAGCTATCCAATCCATTTTCACTGGAAAGTGTTTAATGTTGCTTTCAGTCATAACACATGGCCTACCTGTGCTTCTTTGTTCCTAAACATAAGACTGTTCATAAAGAAGTCCAAAAGATTCATTGTCTTGCAAGCAGTCTGATTTTGATACTGGACAAGATGGTGAATCCCACCAATCTAATACTTATTGTATGACTTTGCTGTCTCTTCAAATTCATTACATTGCAAATTCCTAGTGAAATGTTGCTGCGGATTCCAAGGAAATGTTCAAAAACCTGGGCTCTATGAGTGGTAAATGACATCTTACTTCTCTCATTCAAAACAGAGATTTGGCAACCTTGGTAAAGGTTTAATCAAAGCTTTGAAATTAACCAATAGGAAATTCCGGGCCTTTATACTCTACTGCTATGTTGCATCTCAGAAGCACAAATTAAATGTCAGAAAAGAATTGATTTTCCCATCTTGGAACCGACAGCTACTTAATTTCTTTGATATTAAAGATAGTATTAAAGTGGTAGGAAACCCACAAAAGCTCCTTAAGATTCTCTCTATTTGTTTTGCTTTCCTCTATTCTTTCTAAGCACTAAATGGGAAACCACAAATCCCACAAATCATGAAAGATCTATACAGATCTTGAATATTGAAAGTCTTGTTCCTGTGTCCCAACTCAAGGGCACATACGAGAACTGCAGAATGCCTGAGCAATTGCTGCTAAGGAGAAGACCTTGGAATTACAAAAGTTAGCTCCCTGAAAAAAAGATGTGAAACAAAAACCAACATCAGCGGCAAAAAGCAACCCGTATCTCAGTGTTCAGTATTGAGCAAAAAACCACTAAGAGAGGAAGAGAGGAATCATTACACCACATATGAGTCCATGGCACTCTCCCAAGCCAAAAACTTTTTAGAGATCTTCCTACTTTCTCTTGGTTTTTGCTTGGTTTTTTGGTTTTTTTTTTAAGTGATGTTAGAAACTGAAAAGTTACAAAGAAAGGCAGGTAGGATGATCAGAGATGTGTAACAGATGTGCTTTTCAGTCTGGGACACGTGACTGATGAGGGATATGATATAACTCCATAAAACCAGAGTAGCATAGAGAAGGTGATTAGGGAACTTGTAACATGAGAAAAGTGGGCATCAGATTATATTGTCAGTAAGTTAAAATCAAACAGTACATTATAGTACATAATCATCCCTAAATATTTCTGAGGGGGCTGTAGATAATAGATTTTGCATGGATTCAAAATGCAATTAGACAAACTCATGATATCTACCAAGAACTGAGTCAGAATATATCTGACTGCAGGTGACTGAGAGGTGGAATATTATAGTAGGGAGGCATCATTAGATGCCTGTCCTACCTTTATACTCTTTTCTAAGCATCTGCTACTGAGCACTTGGCTACAGTTACTTTTGGTCTGAAGAAATAATACTATTCTTACATATTTGCTGGTGTTTCCAGAAAATACAGACATTTTGGAATACTGCTAGGATCTTCCTTTTCTCCTTATGTCTGAGATGCAGAATACCCACAATTTCACTGAAAATCACGGTGATGATATTCAACCTGTTCCCAACATGTCTTTTAAAGGGTTTCTACACACAACTGCATGAAAACTTGGTCACTGAGTCTTTTATGCTAGACACAAGGGACCACCTAAGTTACACTGTATTAATTTACAGTAGCAAATCAGATGTGCATTAACTAAGGTAAGGAAGAAAGCAATACAAAGAATAAAAAGAGAACAGACTTTTTCTTTCCCCTGTTAGTTACTGATTGTACAAGGCTTTGGAACCTAGTGATGTTGCACTGCAGCTGCCCCCAAAAGTAACCGATATCAGAATAGTATCAGACATATCCAGAGGTTGGTTTTTTTTCTTTTTCAAATGGCATAGATTCTGTTTTGGTACTTTTTATCAATGCTTTTCTGGTGAGTTGATCCAGGACATCCAAAATCTTGAAACTAAAAGGGAAAGCTGAAGTAGTTGTTGAAGTTATCAACCTAACCCTTTGGATTTCTTTTGGTTCTTTTCCCCTTCCCTCTCTCCCCCTCTGAAGTCAGTGCCTCACAAAAATACTGTTATCCCAAAGGCTGGCATTTTTGTGTTGCTGCCACAGTACTCATAGAATCATAGAAGCATAGAATAGTTAGTGTTGGAAAGGACCTTAAGATCATCTAGTTCCAACCCCCCTGCCATAAG
>NDXB01005147.1:0-36182 GCA_002631895.1 Agapornis roseicollis
ACATACCTGCAGTGAGTCACTGATGTTAGTTACTCACATCCTTTTCTCTCTCCAAAGCCAGCCAGCCAGCTACAACAACAGGCAGCCACCTCCGTTTGGCTACAACTCCGCAGGTGAGCACTGATAATACCTCTGTTCTCTGGTGGTTGGTACTTCAGGCTTTCCTTAAGCTGGTGGGCATTGTGGATGCTTTAACCTTAGGGTCTTGCTTGTGCCCCAGACTGTCCCACACACCCTGAGTGTGACCACAGCATGAAGTGTTTGGGAAGCTGCATGTTCTGCAGCAATGCTGAATGCAGTTTTGTGGTTGAGTGCTGAGCCTCGGATCACTCTTCACTGTAGATACAAAAGGAGCTTCCCCGTGTGCCTCAGCAATGTGCTCTTGTGCTTGTTTGCACAGGTACTTGCTCCCATTCTGCCTCTTCCCTCACCACAAGCACAGCCATCAGCTTTGCATGTCCTCTCTGAGCTTTGAATGCCCTCCTCCCCCTCTGTATCCTCTTCCTTGCCTGCAGGCACAGGCAGGCATGTCACCTTTTGTAATGGAAGAGGCAGGGCCAGAATTCCAGCACGTTTCCTCCTCTGTTGCAGCCCTGTGGGGAATGCCCATGCTCTCTCCCACTGCCTTACTGACCACCGCTTGGAGCAGCACCTCCTTGCTGTGCTGAGGAGTCACAGGCAGCACCAGGCTGTCTCCTTTGCACCCATGCTGGTGGCTCTGGGCTCATCAGGCTTCATCCTCCATTAGCAGATGGTGTCCCAGCCCTCCCCAGGTGCCCCCTCAGGCAAGAAGGTGCCTGGTGAGAAGTGAGGCCTTGCAAGGATGCCCATGTCCAAGGGTGATGGAATTGGCACCCCTGCCACCAAGCCGGGATGTCTGGGAGGGCTGGATTTAAGCTCTTCTCCATGGAGACCTTATAGCGTGTCCTCTCTAGCAGGACTTATGTTGGGCAGGAGCTAGGGAACTGCGCATCCCATGCAGGAATATGCAGGGTAAGGGGCTGAGGAGGTTTTGCAGGTCCTGCTTGTATCTTCCTCAGGGAATGGGTGTTCACACATCCTGCAAACTGCTGGAAGTAAAAAGGGGGAGCTGGGTTGTTGTTGTCTCCTTGGATTCAGCTGTATCTCCAGAGGGTGTCTCTGGAATGGGAGGGATAGGGAGGATGCCGGAATAAGGACTCTGCTCTCTCGCTGCAGATTCAGGTTTCATCAGCTACCCACCCATCTCCACATCCCACACGCCCTGGGTGACGACGGTGGACAAGGGCACAAGCAGTTCCAGCAGCAGCCATTGGGAATACTCAGGCTCAAGGCGTGAGAGGGAGCGGGAGCGAGAACGGGAAAGGGAACGGGAACGGGAGAGGGACCGAGACCGCACCCCGACCACGAGTGAATACAACAAGTGAGTGCTGTAATCCAGCAGCTTCTCCTCCCAGGTCCCAGCAGGGAGCTCTGGCCTTGCCCTGGAGCACACGGTGCTTGATCAAGGGATGGGGTTATAGTTGTAGCTGTTGAAGCTGGGAAGCGATGCGTTGGATCAGTAAGCACAGGACAAACTGGGAGCCCGTGTCCCTGGCTGATTTCCTGTGGCTGTTTTTGTTTGAATCCAGCAGAACCAGTTACACTTGCTCCCCCACCTGTAATGTGAGGCCAGTAAGTGAAATAGCCCTTCTCTGTGCACTGGGTGTTTCATGGTTCACTCGGTGAACCATCAGCATAGAAGCTGCTGCTTCTTGTCTCCTAAGTGTACCTGTCAATGAAAGGACAAAGCACCCAGGCTTTGCTGGGCTCTCCTAGAGAGGGCAAGGAGTGCCATCCCTCAGGAGTGAGCCTTGAAACCTAAATCCTCACGCAGGCCTTTCTGCAAGCAGTGTTGAAGACAGACACCCTGCTGGCTTTCAGCCTCCCAGTGTTGATCTGAAGAAGCTAAAGTGAAGGGTACCCTGCAAAGATGCTTTCTAAACCCATCACTTCCCTGTTCTGTCACAGGCAGCGTCAGTGTTTTTCAGGCTCAGGGGTACCTGTAGTCATTCAAAACACGATCAGAATGTGCATTCCTAGCAGAGGGTGCCGCTTGCCTGGAGCTTTTCAGCCCTGGGGGTGAGCAAATAGGACAACCTTTACCTAAACCCCCTTTTTGTTTTAACTCACAAGCTTGTGGGTGGAAGAGGAAGGAACAGGACAGGACAGGAGACAAACCTGCTGCAGTTCGAATTGCTCAAAGTCCCACAGTTCCTGGGCAGGCTCCCCTGTGATGAGCACCCCTGAGCACATTGGTAGCATTGCTGGGTGGTTTCCAGCACACTGACCTCTCAGCTCATGCCTGCCAGGGCAGGGTGAGCAGCCATCCCCTGCAGAGTCCAGGGTGAGCAGCCATCCCCTGCAGAGTCCAGGGTGAGCAGCCATCCCCTGCAGAGTCCTTTGGAGCACTCTTGGATGATGATACTGGAATTCCTTTGTTTCCAGGAGCNAGTCCAGGGTGAGCAGCCATCCCCTGCAGAGTCCAGGGTGAGCAGCCATCCCCTGCAGAGTCCTTTGGAGCACTCTTGGATGATGATACTGGAATTCCTTTGTTTCCAGGAGCATTAGGAAGTCTGCTTCCTTTCTCTCAAAGCCTGAATGTTGCTTCCTGGAGTGGGACTTAACCCTTTAGATTTTGGCCTTCAGAAGCTCAACAGGGACTGTGAGGTGTAGTGAGTGTAAACCTCAGTTTAGGGTACATCATGCCCCTTGCGTACATGGACTGAATGAGGGAGGTGCCTCGAGCAGATGCAGGCAGAAAGATCATGTCAGCTGCAGTCACAAGTGGAGGTTTTGAACTCATGGGGAAGAAAATGATCCCTTAGACTGACACAAAAGAGCTGCGGGTTATCTGGGACAGCAGTGTTGTGAGGTAAAGTCCAGCACCAGGAGAGGCAGGATGGCAAGAAGAGCATCGTGCTGTTGGTTTGGAACAAGGTAGCTGGGCATATTCCAGAAGGATTGTGAGGGCAGAATGCCTGAAGGATTGGCCAGGTGCTGCTGAGGCTTGGCAAATCAGGAGAAGAGATTTTGTAAACCCTTTGCTTTGAGAGGCTGGGAGAAAGCTGTGATAATAGTTATTGTTGGGGCATAAGAGCTGTGTAATAGGCAGATGGGGAACGTTACTTCACTGTGGTTAGAGGCAGGGCTTGGGTTGCAGCTTGGATTCGATGAGCAGCAGACGATCATGGTCACAGGAGCAGCACAAACACCTCAGCCTCTCGATGGAGTAAGAGCAAGCAGGGATGATTGTTGGTGAGGATGGGCTCTGCAGTGCTGTGGGCCCGGCTCCTGATGCTCAGCTGCACAAGGGCTCTGTTCCCTGCCTCACTTCTCCCCTCTTCCCAAGTGACGACGAGCGGTACCGCTACTACAGCCGGGAGCGCAGCTACGACTTTGAGCGCGACTACCGCCGGAGCCGGGACCGCAGCAGGGAGCGGGAGGACCGGCACCGGGAGCGCCGGCACCGCGACAAGGACGAGAGCAGCAAGCATAAGTCCTCAAGACGGTAAGAACTTGCCTTCAGGGTTGGACTGTGCTGCTGATGGGAGCGCACCGGGGCTGCAGGCAGGAAGCTTGGGGATCTTGGGTGATCTGTCACCCTGGGCATCCCTGGCTTCCTGAGACGTGGTGCCCAAGCAGGAGGAAGCGCTCTTGGGCAGGTGAGAGGGCTGTCTGTACAGGCAGAGGGGTTCTTGGTGCTTCCGTGTTCTCAGTAAGGCAGCTGGCAGGGTGTTGAGGCACTGCCAGCAAAACCGCAGCACTGGTGGACAGAGGAGAGGTTCACCTGTGCTGAGCATCACATCAGAGCAGCGTAGGGCCCGCTGTTAGGAGAATACACACGAAGTAAATGTAAAACCATAACAGGAGCGACAGCTGTAGGGGTTAATGTGTTCTTGTGCAGAAAAGAAGAGCTTGCTTCAGCCTGGAACCTGAAGTGTCCTCTTGGAGCAGGAGGCTGAGCGCTGCGTTGGCAGAGCTCTGTGCCCAGTGCTTCCAATAGTGATGATCTGGACAAAGATCACTTGGAGCAGGCAGGATTTCCTAACATCCCAGCTTTCCTGGAGTGAATGTATTTGCTCCAGGTGCTCTTTCTGTGAGTGGTGTTCTAGCAAAGTAACAGGCCTGGCCCCTGGCCTAGGGCGATGCTGCTGCTGTGTCAGTTTACATCCTGGTGATGACTTGAGCTGACTTGCTCTTTGGTTTTTGGTGCTTCAGCTTACTTCCTTCTAGATGAAATTCTGTCAGCTCCATAGGTAATTACCCTTGTTTTGAAATGGGTATCAGAAAAACTCCTACAGAGCGGCTGGAGGTAAAAGGCTGCTCTCACCCTAAAGGAGATGAATAAGGTTTCAAGAAAGGATTGATTGCTGAAGGGCTGGAAACAAAGGGACAGGAAGAAAGGCCAGGCCCATGATCGAAGTTGAATAGAAAACAAGTGGAAGCTGAGCCAATAGCTTGGTTAGTTCTCCACTTCCTCCACTCAGAACTGAAGTCAAGCTTAGATACCCGACTGCATGAGCAGGATGGAGCCCACAAAGAGGGGTCAGAATCTGCTTGAGAGCTCCATTTACAGGACTGGGTCACTGCCTAAGGTGGGAGCAAGGCGACTTCTTGGGTGCCCCAGACCACACACAGATGCTCCCTGTCTTGTTCAAAGGGGTAGGATGGGAAGCGTTTGTAGCTACAGCAAATGGAGGAATACTTGTTTATGGCCACTTGGAGTGTGTATTGGATCCCTGCTTGAAGTGCTTTGAGATCTGAGCCTGGGGAAGACACTGGCAGGAAGATGAAAGGGTTTTGTTGCAGTTTGGCTGAAGGAAATCCCTGACACTTGTTCCAGTATTAAAGGGCAGTTGCATTGCTCAGGCATAAACCACTGTCCGCCGGTGGCTGAGGATGTGCTGGGCAGAGGCACCAGCCTTTTGTGTTCCTTTTTTCTTCCCTTTAATGACTCTGAAGCCATTTATTAAGGCAGAAAAATCACTTCAGGCAGGGGCTTCCCAGGCAGGGCTGCAGTGGCTCTGCCAGTTACGTGTCTGGTGCTGAACTGGTATTCCAGCTGTGGCAAGTATTGCTCTACACCTGGTGGTGTCCCCACTCGTGCAGCACTGTCTGTCCTGTGGTCACTTCTCCTGGGATACATTCACCTCCCTTCTCCTGTAACTCTGTGCTGTGTTTTCATTGTGCCCCTCCACGCCATGGTCAGCTCAGGAGAGCTCCTGTGGTTTGCAGGCGGTGAGGGGAAACAACGCATCTGTGAGAAGCAAGCAGCAGAAAATCTCCTCTCAGGAGGCACCAAGAACCAAAGTGATCAAAACCAGAGCTCCCACTTCCTGCTTCCTGCCGGGAGCTGGAGGCTGATCTCAGATGCTGTGAGGCAGCAGGTCTGGGTGAGGGACAGAGGAGTTCTAAAGCATGAAGGTAGTGAAGTACCAGGTCATTTGTGAGTAAGCAGAGGTAGAAACAGGATCTACTTCCCATTAGGAAACACCTGTATCTGCCTGCACTGCCCCCTCTCTTGCCTCTACTCCAGGGATTTAGTGAGTCCAGAAGAGGCCACGGAGATGCTGCAAGGGCTGGAGCCAGGCTGAGAGAGCTGGGCTGGGGCAGCCTGGAGAAGGCTCCATAAGGGGAGACCTTAGAGCAGCTCCAGTGCCTGAAGGGGCTGCAGGAAAGCTGGAGAGGGGCTTTGGACAAGGGCCTGTAGGGACAGGCCAAGGGAAATGGCTTGAACCTGCCCGAGGGGAGACTGGGCTGAGCTCTTAGGCAGAAGCTCTTCCCTGTGGCTTGGAGCACCCTGCTCTAGTGGAAGGTGTCCCTGCTCATGGCAGGGGTTGGAGCTGGATGAGCTTTAAGGTCCCTTCCAACCCAAACCGGTTGGGATTCCCCAAGATGTTCAGAGGAGCAGAAGCTTCAAACACCTCAGATTTAGGACTCTTCTTTCTCTCAGCAGCCTCAGTGCTTCACATTGAAGCTTCAGATGTGCCAGAGTTGCTTGGGCTCCCTCAGGAGCTAGAAGGACACAGAAGCTCCTTCTAAAACCTACCCCAGACCTAACCCTGGCAGCAGCCTGTCTGTGCTGCCCACCCTGCGTTGTAGAGCACCCGGCTCCAGTGTTTGCATCACCTGCCCTCACTCCAGCCACGTAACCCCTGCAGTGGCACCGCGATGCCCTGGGCACCTCTCATCTCCAGTTCTGCAGTACAGCAGCAGTCAGTGTGGGTGTCTCTGGCCAGTGCAGGCTCTGCTGTGACCTCCCCTTTCTTCCCCCCCTAGGAAGCAACACGAGAGCGAGGAGGGGGAGAGTCACCGGCGCCACAAGCACAAAAAGAACAAGCGCAGCAAAGAGGAGAAGGAGACCAGCGAGGACGGTGCCCAGGAGGGAGAGGAGCAGGACACCAAGGAGTGACCCCCAGCCCGCAGGAGGAACGTCTCCTCTGAACCAGCGTGGCACTGGGGATGTGTTGGGCTGGGGGTTCCTTTTGTATTCCATGTTTCCCAAGGGAAGAGGCAGACTCTGGGCGAGCGGAGCCGCCGCTGCTGCAGCGGGTGAGGGCTGCAGCTCAACTCTCTTCTTTTTGTTCTGCTTTTTTGATACAAAACCAAACCCAGCAGCTCCAGAGCACTGAGCTACTCCCGACCATCCCTGGGGAGAACTGTGGTGGATCAGATCCTATGGTTTCTGATGGAAGATGGCTTCAGCTCAAACTAACCCATTTAGGTAATAGCAGTTCTTCTGTCATCATCATCATTCCTTTCTGGAGAATAGGACAGCGAGTGCGACTTGAACTTCATTGTCCAAAGAAGTGTGCCCTAGATCCCGAGAGCCAGCTTAGAGCCTGGCTTCGAGTAGTGCAGAGTCCCATCCCCAAATAAATCTCTTTATAGCTACGAAAGTACCTCCTGATTTCTCTGTGTGAACCACGTGTCCTGGTGGAGCAGGAGGCCCGCTCTGCTCTGACCAGGGCTTCAGGGTGGTGTGTGTGTGTGCTCACAGCGCGCAGAGACTTCAAACCCAGCTGCTTTTTGTTATCCGTTGCAAAAACGGCTCCATCAGTCAGGTCTTACACCTACAAGTGGGAAATCAACACAAGGCCCATACTAAGAGCATGAGTTTCTTTTCATTAGCTTTGACTTCACTACCTTTGTTTTTACTGAGCTGAGCTGAATAATGGAGTGACTCTGAAGTCCCACCTCGAAGCTTGCCCTCAGGGGCTTCTTGTTGGTTATCCCCAACACTCCTGTGCACCACATTCCTGCCCCTGGACTGCCAAATAAATTCACGTTCCAGAGTTTGTTTTGCACTTAGTATTGGGTTTAGGGAGCAGCAGCAGAGAGGGTTTGGGTGGGAGGAAGCGGGGAGCTGATGGGGGGGAGTTTTGGTACATCTGGTACCTGGAATCCTGCACTGCTGGTGGTGTGACAGGACACGGAGCAGCAGCCGCCCCAGCAGTGCTGAGCTGTGCAGCACCCTGAATCAGAACCTGAGCCTTGTTAAAGAGAGCTTTATGTACCCCCTGGGTTTGCTTTTCATGCCAGTCAGTGCTGGGCCCTGAGGCACTAAAGGAGCAGGAGAGTTGGGATGTGCTTTTGTTCAGTCCCAGCGTAGTTCGCTAGAGTCCAGCTCCTTCCCTGGGAGAAGCAGAGGACAAGGCACAGATTACTGCCTCCCAAGGTCAGTCTCTTAGCGTGGCTGTTGTTGAGTGACCTGGTCTGGGGGCAGTAGTGATAACACTGGAAGGAAAGGTTAAAAACCACCCATCACACACGTTCAGTAATACTGCAATAATTTACAAAGGCATCAAAACAAATTCAACAGCTATTGACAATGAACTGATTTTTTGGAAACAACACTTAAATTACCAGGATGGTTTGGTGATGTTGAAGGCATCTTGAAACGAGATGGAGCAGAGTCAAACCTGTGCTGCCTTCTGCAGCATCCTCCTCCCTCACACTGACTGAAGCGCAGCAGGATGAGGCTGTGCAGCATACAGGTGAGGTTTGGCGTTATGCAGAAGGAATCTACATCAATGCTTAGTGTTCCATGCCAGGCACAGACTCTGCGTGGTGATTGGAAAGAGACAAAAATCACTTCAGGATCTTCTCTGGGGCAGGTGAGGGTTGGTTTTCCACCTGCACCTTTCCAAGTTTGGAATTGTTTTGTTGTCAGCGTTCAGTAGAACAACAGGCACAAAAGGCTGCAGAGCCCAGCAATGCTTCTGCTGTCAGGCTGCAGAGGTATTTATCAAGTGAAGAGGCCACGCTGTGTGCTGGGGATGCTTCTGAGGACTGGATCCTGAGCTATTTCTGCCTAATGGGCTCTGATAACAGGGGCTGCAATACACTGCCTTGAGCTAAGAGCTGCAGGAAGTGAAGTCACCCTGTGTGTAAACAACTCGGTCACCTAGTGAGGAACAGTTCCACTCTGTAGTAATTGCTGATTACACAGTAGCCAGCCCTAAGAAAAGCCCTGCTTTAGACAATGCCAGGCACTTCCCTGCAGTCAGTTTGCTAACAAGGAATTACACGTTCATCCTAGGTAGCATCTTTACAGGGGAGGGAAAAGCTCTTTTGATTCTTCTGGTCTGAGCTGGCCCTGTGAAAGTCACAGCAGGAACTGTGGGAGAGGACAGAGGTCTCAGTGCAACCCGGTTTGAGAAGGATCTGTCACTTGTCACTAACAGCCTTCTGAAAGGAGGGAATTGCTTCATTAGAGTCTCCAGGTAGGCATGTGGCAGGGGGTGAAGGTCAAACCTACCTGCCTTGGCTTCCATGCCTGAATTCCAAATGGGACTGCAGCCACCCCATGCATGCTGGCCTGGCAGGAGGATTCACCATCAGCATTCACAGCAGCTGCCTGGCAACGGGACCCTTCAGACAGCTCCCCCACACTGATCTAGCAGCTCCTCAGCTGTGCATTACCATTGGGGTTTTAATGTACACACACATTCATTGGCCTTCAGTAACCTAAAACCATCAAGGCTGGGGGCTGCAGGAACTGCTCAGTTCGGTCCCCACCCTCGTAGCTTTAGTAGTGGCTTTAAAAACATGTATAAAATGCCTCTTATGTTCAAGAATGGCAGCGACGTCAGGGAGCAGAACTAAACTAGCAGGGAAATGGGACAGTGGGGCCTGTCTAAACCTGTTCAAAACAGTAAATGGGAAGCAGAGCTCTAAAACTGAGGAGAACGCCTCAACAGTGATTTGCAGAGAAATGCTGGAAAATGAGCTTCCTCTGCACCCATCCTAAAGAGCTACAACTGTCCAGATTAGCCTTGACTTTGAATCCAGCAGCCAGATCTGTAGGTAACCTCAGCACTGTAAAGAAATGTTTCCTGCAAAAGGAAGCTGAAAAGTATTCCATGGCAACAGCAAGAGTTCAGCATTCCCTGGAGTTCTATTTAGCTTTCCGTGACAGCAGCTGAGACCTGGAACTGTGGTGTGGGGTGGCTGAGCTTTCATACGAGGCTGCCTGGCCAGGACACCACAGTGAGTGTGACTTTGTTCCTTTGCTCCTTCAGCATCGGGATGAGTTCCGAGTTGCTCATTCCGATCGCAGGCACTCCGTTTACTGCCACGATTTCATCTCCACACCTAGTGAGAGACAGCAAAATGCTTGTCAGGACTTCAGGATTGCTAACCCTGTGCCCAAGGACCACCAGGGACATCAAGCCCACCCTCAGCCAAGATCATCAGCTCCTTGTGGGAGCAACTTGTCACTTCTGAGTCAGAGGGTGAAGGAAAAGGACGCTGCTGCTACCTGAGGGACAGCAGTGACCGTCCCTGCTCAGCAGAGGAAGGAGTTATAGAAAACAAATCAGTGCTGATAAGCACGTTCATGGCCAAGGTCACTCCTACAACTACGAGTGCAGTCACTCAGGTGAAGTGCTCACAAGGCTCTAGCTGTGTACACAGAGGTTTTGGCATCCTGCTTGCTCTGCCCACCTCTGTGGTGCACCAAGCAGTTGTACTGGGCTCAGCTGTGATGATGTGAGGGGCTGGAGGCAGCCCACTGCCTGCCTGGTGTCCAGTGGGGACAGCACAGGAGCCCAGCTGCCTTCAGTCCTCCCAGCAAGGATCTGACCCTGCTCTGGGCTTTAACACCGTTTTCAGGTGAGCGAAGCCCAGCTCCCTGCACCCCATCCCTTGCATGACAGCAGCCTCACTTCTGTTTTAATAGTGCTGCACTTGTCTCAAACATCCCCTTTCTACTTTTATCCAACTACTCACTAAAAACCTTTACAGCCTTTTAAAATATAACTGTTAATTCCTTTTAGTGGCACCTTTATAAAGAAACCAAAACAGTCATTAATGCCAGCACTTTGCTACAACGTTGGTAATGGCATTAACTGCACAGATGAGTATCTAAGAGTCACAAGTCACCAACCTTTAGCCCCTCAGTAAAACACTGACCTAATCAGCAGTGTCTCTGATGTATCATACGTACTTGAGCTTCCTGTCTCGGAAGGCAGGCGTCCCAGGCACTATGGTTTTGATGAAGAATGGTTTGTTTCCTTTGCTTTCCTCAAAGCCCCCGACGATGCTGAAGCCCCAGCTCTCCAGGTTACCCTTGCTAAGGACGATGTCTTGACAGCAGTGAAGGTAGCTGCAAAGAAAGACAGGCACAAGTGTGTGTCAAGGGAAACTGCCTGGCCTCAAATGTAGGTTTTCCCTTGTGGAAAGCACAGCTATGTTACAGCCTCATGGCCATTTTATTGTTTTAAGGATTTAAGGCAACCCCTTGCAGGGATAAGTCTCATATCTGAGGATGCCTGTCCTTCAGAAATCCTCTCTCAGGCTTGTCAGTGCTGGTTTAAGAGTTGACAGACAATTACCATCCTCTGAAGGGGTTTGTGACCTGAAAGGCCAAACGAATCATGTACATCAGTTATACCCATGCAATTCTGTATTCCATCTGTGAAGGCACACAGCAGCAATGCATTGCTGATGGGAAGCAAAGGTGAGGTATGGTAGCTTTCCTTCTGCTAGCTACCACACCAGGATAGGAGAGCTCTTCCCAGCAGCATTCAGTTAAGGCACTGAACACCTCACAGGCCACTTGCTGAACCCCGGCCACTGAGGACTGTGCTCAGCAAGCCTTGGGCTGCTGCAGCACTGGGGCTACCCTGGAGTTAAGTGCCAACAGCACTTGGTCCTTGAGCTTGTAGCACAAAGACAGCAGAGCCCTTGTGAGGCGTCTGGGGAGGTGTGGCAAGAGCCTGGGCAAGCCTCCCGTGTTCTCTGGCACACAGGCAGGTTGTGCTGTGGCACCCAGGAGCTGCCGCTGTGTGAAACTGCTGCTGCTCACCCCACTGAGGTGTTCCAGCCGCTCAACTTCTCCTAAGAAACGTTTTGGCCTCGAGGGCTTTGCCTGAGCTCTTTGCAGATGAGTCTCACATTTCAAAGCCGCCTCAGTTACTTCTCAGTAGAAGATCCAATTATCTGCTTTCAAACTGTAATTTACTCTTGTGGGAGCTCTTCACACACAAACGCTGCAAGACCCAGCTCTGCCTTCCTGATGCCTCCATGGTTTTCTTCTCCTGGTACCAGCACAAGTGTAAGAACACAGCTCTGAGATATGTGTATGTACACACACATTCATTGTGTAAGAACACAGCTCTGAGATAGCAGGCAGTGCACATAAATAGCCCAGAGATCAAGGGTGGGAAGTGCTGTGCCAGCACAGAACATAACTAAAGCCATTAGACAGGGTCTCAGCCACACAGTGCACAGTTACCACTTCCAAGAGTCAATGCTTTTAAAGAGAAAGGATAAGTCCATCTGTAAACTTGGTATTTCTAGTATCTGTAGGACTTGGTGTGCAATGAACTGGGACAAACCCTCCCTTCCAAACCAGCACTTTGAGATCTTGTTATATACTACCAGTAGCTGGTATTGATTTAATGTAATGCTATGAAGAAATCAAAGGTCCTGTGCTGTCTCCTGTGACATACACAGTGACGATGACAAACACTCAGTAGCAATAAGCAGTAGCATACAATTAACTTGCAACACTCACCACCACCAATTCACAGCAAAGAATGGGGAAGGAGTAAGTTACAAGGGACAGCAGAGCTACCCACAGGTTCATTACAAGACAGAAAGGAAGATACCAGACACTTGGTTCGATACCAGTTGCCTGAGGTTAGATGGAAAATTACTACTATACACTGTCCCTTTCTAGAGCCAAATGAAGGGGGGCAGCATTAATACCAGCAGCAGAGGTGTTTCAAGCAGTGTATTATATGGCACATAACGTCACCATACTCTTGACAAACACCAGCCAGTGTTTGAGGGTTCACACTCTGGTTTGGGCTGCCCCGGTGCAGCTCAGGGCTGGTTTGTACCAGGCTTTCACAGAACAGACAGGCTGCTTCCCTGGGAGAGCCTGGTAGGAGGGTGCTGAGTTACAGTCACTCGAGACAAAAATCACCCTTCCTTGGGCTGCTTTGTTTAGCATTTACAGGCTGCTAAGTAACACAAGAGTCACATAAGAGAGGCTTTGTTAGCGTTTCTTCTTCCAGGTGCCTCAAGAAACAAAGCTGTAAATAATCCAGGCATCCCACAGGAGGGTTTGGCTTTACTGTTCCATGTGCATCTCCACGATCCTCCTCCTGTCAGCTGGAATGACACAGGCTCTACCCCTCCCAGCTGAATGTGTAGTAATGAAACTGCAGCAAACCAGAGGTTCACCTCTCAGGAAGGAGACAGAAATCCAAGCTTTCAAAGCCCAAACCCTGCATCTGGAACTTCCCATGCCGCTAGTCAAATCTGTGCTCAGTCTGTGGTCCAAAGCTTAGCAGCAGGAAAAGTCACCTATGCAGAATCATTTCTGCTTCATGCCAAAGATGACACAATTATGATAGCCAGAAAGAATGAGACTGAAAGAATGCCTGCTCTAATGGAGATGATCACATCAGAAATGATAAACTAGCACAGGTATCTGCTGGCTTCTGCTGTGTGATCAAGGAAGAGCCACAGAGCAATTCTGATTAATGGTATTTTAGCAGGAGCTGTATGTACATTGACTACACATCAACGCAGTGCCACAGATGCCAAAATCTTCTCATGTTTTGTGTGTTCTCGCAGGAAAAAAGGGTTTTCAGGAACTTCTGAAGTACAATTACTGCCCAACAGAAGTGAGGGAATGACGTATCACACCATGAAAGGCGGCAGAACTTTCTTAAGCATCCATTATACAGTGATCTCATTAACAAAGAAAGCTTTCTGCTGTCTTAGAGCTCAGTGAGAACACCAGCAATGCTTCCAAGACAACCAACAAAGCAATTAGTTTCTAGTGTCTGGGTGAAAGTCAGCTCTGTGGCTGAACAGATCTCCGTACAGTCACCAAAACCACGTACCTAGGCAACCCAAGCCACATGATCCAGAGGGGAGACCAGCTGAATCCTTGCTCCTTGATGTCCAGAGAGGGCTCTGGTGCATTCAGTGGAATGATTTCCAAGGCTTTCAGTACCACTGAGTGGGAAGCTGCATTAGATTTCAATGCTGAGACAGCTTCATAGTAGTTCAGATGAGTCAAATCAATGCCATTGATGCTCAGAAGTACATCTCCTGTTGATTAATTAATAGGATTATTACAGACCTTTTGTTGTGAAGCCCATTTCTCCCTCAAGGGTTTTGTGGAATCCTGTGCCCAGCCTCACTTTAGTGTCCAAGTCCAACCTTTACTGAAAAAACCCAAACAAACCAGCTCCCAAAGGATAAAGGGTCCAGGAACCCCTTACCTCGCTTGATTCTGCCATCCCTGAAGAGGCACCCAATGGGCTGCACACTCGTTACATATATAGGGAGCTTGTTTTTGTTATCCCTTCCACCTCCAATTGTTATTCCTAAAGATTCCTTTGGTTCCTTCTTTATTGCAACTGTCTTTTCATGACTTGCATATCCCTGAGGTAAATCCTACAAAGCAATGACAGTACAAAACGCAGCTTCATTAACACAGTTAACATGAGAAGCCCAGATCTGGAAGAAAATAACAGACCATTGTGCATCTTTAATTCAGAGCATTCCAGCAGTGCTGCTGGATTGCAAAGCCAGCTTCTCATGTACTGCTCTGGGTGGAAATGCTACCCTGTGTTTCCAAAGTGACACCACCACAACCAAGGTCCTGCTCTCCTGATGATCCCACATTCATTTGCAGTAGAGATGTTCACTCTGAGGAAAGCAATTGTGCACTGAGGAACAAGCTATGAACTCATTCCGAGGCCTTTCATCCTCCAGCAATCAACCTCTCTGACTACTACTAAATGTTTAGGTTGCTGTGAAAGCAACACATGGTATCATGTGCTGTACAAACAATATGTACATGATATTGTGTGATCTCAAAGAGCCACATTCCAACCATTTATGACAGCTACTTACTAAACTCAGACACATTTAAACACAGAAGTCTAAGCAGTTATAAGCAAGTTTTCTCACTCAAATGGAAGTTGTAGAACAAATCTCTCTTGGTACCACAGACTGATGATTCTCCTCTTGCTCATACTGTTTCTTTTAATATGCCATCCCTTTTAATAAGGGATGGAGACATAACACTGAGGTTACAGAAGCACTACAGTATAATTTGTGTAGTTTCTACTTCTGTACTGTGAAGCTCCAAGCCAGAAGCATAACTCAGTGCCATCATGCAACACCCTGAATGTTGTGTACTGAATGAATGTTGAGAAGCTGAGAAAGTTGGGGCTGTTCAGCCTGGAGAAGAGAAGGCTGCGTGGAGACCTCATAGCAGCCTTCCAGTATCTGAAGGGGGCCTATAGGGATGCTGGGGAGGGGCTCTTCATTAGGGACTGTAGTGAGAGGACAAGGGGAAACGGGTTCAAACTGAAACAGGGGAGGTTTAGATTGGATATAAGGAGGGAATTCTTTCCTGTTGGGGTGGTGAGGCACTGGAATGGGTTGGCCATGGAAGTTGTGAGTGCTCCATCCCTGGCAGTGTTCAAGGCCAGGTTGGACAGAGCCTTGGGTGCCATGGTTTAGTGTGAGGTGTCCCTGCCCATGGCAGGGGGGTTGGAACTGGATGATCTTAAGGTCCTTCCCAACCCGAACTGTTCTATAATTCTATTCTAAGCAAGTCCCAAGCCTCTCATGGATGGTAAATTCCTNGTCCCTTCCCATGGCAGGGGGGTTGGAACTGGATGATCTTAAGGTCCTTCCCAACCCGAACTGTTCTATAATTCTATTCTAAGCAAGTCCCAAGCCTCTCATGGATGGTAAATTCCTGTTGTCTTCCCAGACAAGAAAGGATTAAACACCAGTTCTGCATTGACACTAGAGACATTAGAAGAAATTTTGACTATTTCCTAGTAGGTGACAAATACACAGTTCTCCAATACCAACAGTCACAAACCTGCTGCTTTTCAATAGCTGAAGAAGAACTGGAGCTACTGCTCAGTCTTATATGATAAATGGCCATCACACAGCAAACATGATAGATGTGCCAGACCAAGAATGACCAGTGCATTTGCTGTTACTTACAAACCTCACCTTCTGGTAGGTGGATTTCCGTCTGTAGTGATTCTGGTCTACTCGCCTCCGATGGTGCACGGGGCTTCCCCCATTGCTGCTGCTGCTGCTGCTGCTGCTGTTTGATGTGCTGCCATCTTCTACCTGCTCTGGTAGCTGGATGCCTGGTTGCCTTAGGATCACAAAGTTCACTCTTGACTCAGTGGTCTGCCAGGAGGAACAAAGAGAGGGTGAATAAACTAGGATGACAAACACATTAGAAATTAGGGATGGCTCCTGTCATGCTCTTGGGGAGAGAGGAGGGTTGGCAATGGTTTCTATGGAGGGTCTGAAATGAGGCTATGGGATGTGATGCAGTGTTTTCTGTGAAGAGGCACGGAATCCTGTGGTGAAAAGAAGAAAGCCATTAGCAGATGTTAGTCAGAAGGAGCAGGAGCAGAGGCTTTGCTCGTGCCTCCCTCCCTCATGAATGCCAACCAAGAGAAAGTGGAAAGGGATGAGCAATTCTTTCATTTGAGTACAAATAACCAAAGCAGCACATTGGGGTGGAATGCAGAACGAGCAGAGCCAGGACACTGACTGGATCCAAGATGGATGACCACGATGTGAGTACTGAATGCTTTTTCTTTCATTACAAAGAACCTTGTTAAAGCTCTTTCCCTCCCAGTTTAAGTACCACAGCCATTGTTCCACATCTCCCACCCATTTTTTTCCCAGAGTACCTGAAAACACGACCTTTTGTCTAAGATTGCTGCCATTTAAACACTTAACCAGCTGCATGTCTGGCCTTGGCTGAACTACAAGGAAAGTAGTTGCTATTGTTACTGCTCTTCTCATTTGGTTTGTTCTTGCAGATAACCTGACAAAACCTCTTTGTGAAGGGCTCCACTGGGGGAAGGTGTGTGTGCTTGCTTGGGGCATTTCCTGCAATGGATGGGAGAAGCCCAGTTGCCACTTTCTCTTCTTGACACAGGACCTTTCCCCGGTGCTACAGCGTCCTGGCAGCAGTGAATCCCCTGGCTTTGGAAAAGGGACCACATCAACTGTTTGGGTTTTCTTCCTCTGAAAACAAGTCGAGTTTTGTTTTCTGAAACAGAACTTTTGTCTTTTGCCTCCAGAATCACTTCAGATAGAGTGAATTTTTTCCAGAGAAGCTGGCACACATCCATGTATTCATAACATATACTGTAAACATCACATCCTAAGATGGGGATTTGCCCTCCCCTTCAAGCAGGAGTACCAGACTACATACAGTACTTATGGCTGTGCAGATATATATAGCTGTAAATGGTTTATTAGAGGGGAAGAAGGACTCTCTTCTGCAAATGGTTTGCAATCAAAGTTAAAATCACACTTAACCAAGAATTTGAATCAGCCCTCAGAGGAACAGATGATCTTGGAAGGACTGTCACAAGTTGCACACAAATATCACTCCAGAAGGAGTTCAATCCTCAAACCCATTGAAGCCAGTTCTGAGACTTTGGTTCCGGATTTCAGTGGGATGAAGGAGGAATTCCTCATATGGGAGTTACCTCTGCACATTACAAAAGGACTACAGCAGCACTTGGGGGATGCAAACAAAATTCCATAGAATGAAATCACATGTATATCAGTACTAAAACTCTGCTCTTCTCTCCTACATCACTGCACTCCTCTGCTGCTTACCAGGAAGAGAACTGGCTCTCCCTCACTGCTGACCTCAGATCCTTTCCGGGATATAAACAGTATGTGATGAGATGTATTGTGTCAGGATCCTTAGATAAAAACAGAAACTGGAGGTCACTGCCTAGGGAGATAAAAGAATTTAGACTGATCTACAGGATATCTGCTACACACATAGCAACCCTTAATCCTTAACCAAAATTCCTTGCCCACTCCTTTCACCAGAACAGTTGGCACGCTGCAGCAGGAGCACGTTCCTGTGGGAAGACCACTTCTCTTCTACCCGTTTAGTATTTTAGAAGGTTTTTAGCCTGGGGTGCCTTATTTCAAAGACTCCCTTCCAAATACAGGCAAAATGGGGAGAGGGCTTCAAATCAGTCGAAAGGTTCTGTTCTGTGCTGCCAGCCCATGACACCTCCCAACATCACCTTCAGTTTGAGGAGGAGAAGCTGTTCTAAGCACTCTGCCTCTGCTGCATGCATGTACACAGTGCACACAAATATTCACCCTGCAAGAGCAGCTCCAAACACCACCCCACAGAGGAGATCCCATTGCCTCAGCTGAACTGCGGTGCCACAAGCAACTACCTGGCTTCAGAGTCAGAGGTGACTCACGATGGATTCCCACTCTCCATGTTTATCTTTGTTTGGAAGCGGTGCTTCCCACACATCCGCAGGGAGGTCACTTTCCCAAAGAGAGATTTCAGGGAATGCAGTTTGCTCTAGTGCTTTCTGTTAGCCCCTGGGTCAAACCAGGAGCCCTGCCATCAACGCAGGCAGCTGCAGTCATTAGCCATACAGCCTCACCATGTAATAAATTACCTGGATTATCTGTGCAGCAGCCTCAGGTGTTCCTTGCCTCAAATCCTGGCCATTTATTGACAGGACTCTGTCATTCCGACTCAGCTTTCCATTTCTGGCTGCCAAACCTCCCTCTAACAAATCTAGAATAAAGATCCCTGGCTCATCTGTCTTCCGGATCAGTTTGATTCCCAAGGGTTCGGATCGGTCTCTCTTTACTAAGGTCACATGGATCACTTCCCGGTTTGTAGTAGAAGAGGAATCCTGCTGTGCAGTCTTATTGGAAAAACCCTTCTCCTGCAGGACCATGAGGTGGAGAACAGGACCTGGGTGGCGCAGGAAGGAGACAGCTTGCCAGTGAGTCACACTGCTGATGTTGACGCCATTCACCTAGAAAGACAAACAAACCAGAGGCACTAATCAGAACCTACATAATTTAGGCACTGTCCTCAGTGCAGGACATCACAAAGTTGGAGACAGGATGCGCGACTCCCTGCGCAGTGCTGCGACTGAAGCAGCTGCTTCTGGGGCACCTTACAGAGCAGAGCTGTCTAAAACAGGATGCAGAAGCAAGCAGATGAAATGAGACCACAACTAATGGTGAATAGCTGAGGAGAGGGACAGGACAGGCCAACTCAAGCACTGAATCTGAAACTGCAAAACATTAAATCACTACAACCATCCCATGGCAATGCAGAGGTGCTTTCCCTTAACTTCCAGCTTTCTATATGTACTTGGAGGCAACATTCCAATTGGAGACTACCCATCCTCACTTTTAAGTTGAAGAGTGGTCCATAGTCTACAGTCTTCTGGGATCATCAGTTTAATCATGCTTATACCAAGGTAACTCTGAGAAGCTACTTTTTGCTTTGTCTGTTGTCAGAGAAAACTGTGCAGTCCCCTGTCAGGATATTAACTGGGCTACTAAGTGTGGGGGCCTGCCCTATTTACAGCCCAAACAAGGGTTAGACATGTGAAATTCACCTGGATAAAAGAGAAGTTGCTCTTGGTCTATGTAAGAAACCATAGATTGTAAGAAACCAGAGATTGTATCAGCCTCTTGTGCACCTGGGGCTGCCCATCCTCACTGAAGTCCACAGCCCAGGAGGGTAATTAGGTCTTTACGGCTTGTCAAATGATGGGGCAGCCATAGCCATAGCCAGAAGGTGGTAACAGTTCTCACTGTGTGTAGGCTTTGCTGCTGCACACAAGCTTCTGTCCCCTTGCTTAGCCCACTGCCATGCAGCATGATGAATCTGGAAACTAAACCTGCTCCTGGGTCAGTACCATACGAGGTTGGTGCTCTTTATTACTCACAGTACATATCTGATGCTTAATTCAAATCGTAAGGTCTTACACTTTGGACCTGCCCATTGAGAATATGCAGCTTAAGCAACATAGCAGAGCAAGCAATTACAATACTTCCTAACTAGAGCAGAGTGCTCTGAAGGGAAATGGTGCTACTGGGTGAAATACATCAGATAGAAATCTTGTTTATCCAAAATGCTCTAGATTTCAGGAAGCTATCACATAGGCAAGGTAACTGCAAGTATGTCTGGAAAGAACCTCCAAAAGCCTGCTCCTCACCCCCAGTGGACACACAATGCTGCTGACATAGAAGTCTGTCAGTGCTCTAACACCCTCAGCTATAGAGATTCCTCTGTTTTTCTAGGAAACTCTGCTCCTCCAGCACTCATCTCAAGTCAAGAGAAGCAATGGGACTACCAGTGGGGTTTTACAGACCTCCAGTATGTGGTCTCCAGGTGCTATTCTTCCATCTGCAGCAATGACAGAATCTCGCAGGACTTCCTGAACAACGATATTCCCTAGTGNGAGATTCCCCTGTTTTTCTAGTATCCTCCAGCACTCATCTCAAGTCAAGAGAAGCAATGGGACTACCAGTGGGGTTTTACAGACCTCCAGTATGTGNTCTGTTTTTCTAGGAAACTCTGCTCCTCCAGCACTCATCTCAAGTCAAGAGAAGCAATGGGACTACCAGTGGGGTTTTACAGACCTCCAGTATGTGGTCTCCAGGTGCTATTCTTCCATCTGCAGCAATGACAGAATCTCGCAGGACTTCCTGAACAACGATATTCCCTAGTGGGGTGTCCTTACCCCCAACTATCCTCATCCCCAGCTCTTCTTCGGGATCTTCTCGGTGAATTTCAACTGTGGTTGTTTCAGCCACAAGACTAGTTCTCTGAGGAAGGTCTGATTGGGGAAATTGAAGAGGAAAAACAACACATTAACACAATTTCCCTTCACATAGCACCATGAGATTTGCAGCATTGGCAGGCTGTGTTCAAAGCAGCTGATGGAGGGAAAGCAGCTACAGGGAAAGTACAGATTCAAAGCTTAAAAGCCCCCTGTTTCTTTACAGCTTCTCTAGAATGTTTCCCACCTAGGTTATGGTGAAGTTCACTCTTCCATTATTAACTCTTGAGCTTTATTAAAGGGCTTTCACTATGTTTCACTTACTGTTTAGAGATTTATTTTGCTGTGGTGACAGCTGACCTACTAGAGGCATACACATGACAAACGCCAGTTTCCACGATGCCCATTAGCAAAGGGGACTACTGGGCTGTAATTACTGCTCTGCCGCTGCAGTGACTTTACCACAGGCAGCTCACTGCAACTTCCCTCCTCTAATTTCCTTTCCTCCTCTTTTCCCATCCCCCGTCATACAGGACTGATGTTTACCTATTTCACAGCATCCTGAAGGTTAGGCAATGCTTCTCAGACACTTTGAAGATGAAAGTTGTTGTTAGCAAGTTATATTAAATCTACCACCACTGGAACATTAGTGGCCCAACACTAATGAAGCCTGTCAGGGTGAAGTGCGATTGTCACATGGGAGATGCAAAACCTGCCCCAGGTTTACCTGGGGAAAAAGCCAACTGAGGAGTCAACTGGCCCCTGTATTAACCCTGGCACAGGTTGCCAGCTCCAGCACCTCACACTTGGAAACCCAGACTAACTTTGAGATGAGGCACAGAGACTTCCATATTGCTGCCTTCTACCAGGGCTTCAGACAAGCAGTTCTCTGCTAGAGATGGTTACCTTTATCTGCAAGGCTTTCATAACTATTAATCCCCCAAAACTAAGTTGTGCTTTAAAACCCCCCCTTGCTGCACACCATCAGCGAGGTACTGACCACTCCAGGACACCGACTGTATTCTTAACCTTCTTCACAAGACTAAGAAGAAGCTGGAACATTTCCTAATTATTATCTGGCTTCTGCAAGTGCTTTAAGTGCTCCGTGTTCACATTGACAGGGACTGCCTTTGTTTCTGCAAAGAACACTGCGAGTATTCACTGCAGCCTAACAGAGATTCTCTGGACTGTTTGCACAGACAGCTTTGTGCTTGTGAGCAGATCCTGCCGCACCTCATGCACATGAGTCCATCTCCCCTCTGCTCAAGGACAAGCTGAGGAAAGAGATTATTCTGATGGCTAGCAATGGCTGAGTACCACTGAGGCTCTCCAAGAACACTGGGGACACTTTAAAATCTGAACTGTCCAATAATTACCTCATTTTTCTATTAGAAAATGTAATTATATCATTACATTTCTGTAGCAAACTCTCACCTTCTTCAGTCTCCTCAAACGCTGGATTAACCAGCCCAGGCTCCACAGTTCCCAGTGATACCACAGCCGCTGCAGAGCTTTCTGCCACAAGTGAGGATCCTGCACTTGGTACGTCTGAGTCCTTGGGTGTGTTTGTCTCCACCCTGGCAGGAGGATCTTCCTTCCCTTTGGAAATGGGATTCTTTTTCCGCTGTAGTTCAGATTTGTATTTCTTAAAACCAGGACACCTGGAGAGAGATTGTCAGTGACAGTGAGTCTCTGCCTGCAAGGTTCACCCTGCACATGTGAGCTCTGACTGACCAAGGTTTGAAGAAGTATGTTCAAGATCTCATCAGCTGCAAGGCTTGTATTGCTTGTACCAGCTTCAGAGAGGGTTTGGGATTTTACTACTTCCAAAATTATTAAGCAAATTATTTTTAAAAGGAGAATGTAATAGGAATGGGAGTCTCCCCTACTAAATATTTACCTGGCAAACACTCACTGAAGAAAGCAATACCTGTTAAAATGCAAGCAAATACTTTGCTCTGACCTTTTAAAGATGCCTGTGAATTGTATCTTTATGCAAAGGAAGTGGCTCAAGTTTCAAGCTCAGCCTTGAATTAGGCTTTGTTTTTAACAAACCAGTAACATGCAAGAGCAGCAAAGCTTGTTTGCTCAGATGGAACTCCACCTCCCGTCCACCCAGGTGATGGCTCTACTTGACCAGGAGCAATTTAGAGATACAATCCCCCCAACTACTCCCATGAAGTAATTCTACATTCAACAAACTGTGCTCAGTCTGGCTGTGTTGTAGCTCAACAAAAACAAGCTCTTTATCAAGAGTATTTACATTATAAAAAAGGTGGCAGATGAGGAAGGTGATGAATGCAAAAGCATCACTTTCAGAGACATGAGTAGTATTGGGTGTTAACCAGAGTCACTTTTCAAATTAAAACCAACTATTTACATTCTGGCTAAACAAGTCTCATCCCAGTATTACTTCCTCTGGCTTATTCCTAGTCATTCATTCTCCAAGCAGCAAGATGACCCTGAAACTTAAAGACAGAATCTGACTGATCCACTTGTGCACATCCCTTCGAAGATGTCAAGAAAGAAATGCATTTTGCAAAGGGCAGAGAAATCTCCCAAGAAAGCAAGTTTCTAGATGCTTCTTATTCCTGTAAGTTTCCTGCTATTTATTAATCTCACTTAAAACTGAAAACCAAGAACATCAGAATCCCAGTGTAATTATATTCTCATTTCCCTCATGTTTCAGTCCAACTATGCCCACAGCTGAGGTGATATTCAGGTATCTCCCCGAGGAAGATACTAAGAACCATGAAATGCATAAATGAATGACAGAGTTTCCAGACAAGTCTTTAACATAAACATTTAAAGGTGCCTCCCTTTTCTGTGTTTTAACTCCTGTGCCAGAGGGATTAACAAGTGACAGAAGTTTACTGATAGCAGGGGAGATTTACAGAGTAGAGAGGAAGGCCCAGCCCTCATGTGGGTCATGGCCCCAGCTACACAACTAAGCAGCCCTGTCCCTGGAGCCCTGCCTGATAACAAGCCAGCAGTGCCAAGAGATGGTTCTAGAAAAAGGAGATTATCAGATTTCACAGATGCACATGAGCATCTTTGAGCAACCTGCTTTAGTGGAAGGTGTCCTTGCCCCTGGCAGGGGGTTGGAACTGGATGAGCTTTAAGGTCCCTTCCAACCCAAACCATTCTGCGATCTTCTGCCATTTCCCCTGGCTCTAACACAAGCTCTCATATCGTGGGTACTGAAGACAAGCAAGAGCCACAAGGCTATATCCTTGGCTGGAATTGCCCATGTATCCTATGTGCAACTTCCCTGCACAGTGGTTGCCTCAAAAAGCTGTGATGTTGCTGAAGAGAAACGTTGTAAATTATTTTATCCAAACAGGATCTTAAATAAAATAACAAATTTATGAAGCAAATAAAGGCAAGCGAACAGCACTGGGTGCGTGGGGAGTCTCTGCTCTACCAACACACACACACCCCCATTCCTGTGTCCTCTTTATAGCCACCAGGTGGTTCTGGCAAAGCCCATCCCAGTGATTTCCACCTTCTCAAAGCCTAACATTCCTGAGATTCCTTCATTTCCAATCCCATTGTTCAATCAACCCCACTCTTCAATCCCACCTTTTTCTTGTCCTATTGCAAATCCTTTTGCAACTGAGTTATTTGACTTTTACAATACCAATAGTGAAAGCAGTAACAGAATTGATACAGATAAAAAGCAAAAAACTATGTTCATGTTCTGTCAAAAATTCCATGTTTTAAGAGGGTTATATCTTATTACTTCACATTGACACGAATCACATATTTCACAGGAAACAAGCCTGTTGCATTTCTGGTTGTCCATTGACAACATACACACTGCCAAGGAAGGTCTGCTTCCGCCTGCAGTACAGCTTGTACTTAGCTCCCTCTCTGCAATCATTAACTAGGTGGGAACAAGTGTTCTTCAAGCGCCATGGCAAGGGCTCTTTGTCACCTGCACTTTTTTCAAAGCAACAATATTCCACCTGCCAACAGCCCAACCAGGAGTGGAAGCACCAAAGCACATCCCTGCTGCCAAGAGCAAGGTATAAAAAAGATGTCTCCTTCTGCACAAGGGAGAAAGAAATGGTATTTTTCATTTGCTTCTCTTTCTCAGGAAAAGAAAAAGAGGAGATAATGGAATTATAAGTAGGTGATTCAGCAACTGCATAATGTGCAGCTTGGAGGGACTTACATTATTTGGATCAAAGAGTTATGTATTGCACATCTTAATTGGCCCAATTAAACTGGCACCACTGCATGATCCCTGCTCCCAAAGTGTTGATTTTGTGCCTGTCTTTCTGCTCTGTGCAAGTGAAACAAGAAGCAGCATGTCTGTAAGGGTTTTAGAGTCAAGTGCCCCAGATCAGGACACACAATTGTATATCCAGTTGATGGGGTTTGTGTCTGTGGACAGCTTGGAGGCCAGAACCTTGCCCTTTGCTCTGTGGCACATGTGAGCTTGCCTCTCTAGCACACACATGCACAATTACACTGTCTTCACCCACCCACTTCTCTGGCCTCACCCTCTGTCATCTCTGGTGTCCCACCTTGCCCCAGTTTAAGAACTGTTCTGTGAATGGCTCTTTCTGGTCAGGAGCACAACAGATAGCATTATACAAGAAGCAGTAAGATAACGTGAATGGGAACACACCTGTTTTGTAGATGAGCTTCTAGTTCACACCGCTGCATTGTTTGCTGACACTCAGCCTTGAAAGGGCAGAAGACAATCAGCTTATCCAACAGGTTTCGTACTAGAAGGCTGGATTTGTGGCACTGCTGGAAGGAGAGCTTCTTCCGATCCATAGGACAAAAGTTATACTCCTGCATGAAGTTCTCGAGGCACTTGAAACAGTACGTATGTCCACAAGGGGTGTCCATAGGCTGGAGCAGAGGCTGAAGGCAGATGTGGCAGATGAGTTCATCATCCACTTCATCCTGGAAGTTGTAGAGATGATTGTCCAGCAAGAGGTGGAACTGACCACATTCGCAGCAGAGTTCACTGACTTGGGACACGTGTTCTTCTGCTGTGGGATCAGCCATGACAGCCAGCATCAGGCACTCAGCCCGGCAGCAAGGAGACTTGATGCGTCGTCACTGTCTGACAGAGGAGCTCTAATGAAAGGGAGAGAAAGACTTCCAGCAACTGTCCTCTCTAGATAGAGCCAATTAAACATTAAATTGTATTCCTGCCTTAACTTCCCTCCCCCCCCCCCCCCCCACCCCCTTCCCCCCCTCCTTCCTTCCCTCNTTCCAGCAACTGTCCTCTCTAGATAGAGCCAATTAAACATTAAATTGTATTCCTGCCTTAACTCTCCCTCCCCCTCCCCCCGGTATCTTCATGCCCTTAAGGTTCTTCCTTCCAGAGCAACCCTGTGAATGATCAACCCTGGGATCTGAGACTGCGAGGACATCATTCAGCAAAATGCTTCAGCTCATGGATAAACTGAAGCTTAAACTACTTTACACAGACCAGTGACACAGGCTGTATAAAACCCTGCCAGATGTACGAACTAGAAACCTAAGACAAAAGCTGCACGCTCTTGGGGGAGAATAGCCCAAGGAGAGAAGAGAAGGGAAGGGAAAGAAAAGATAACCCAGGTAGTGGTTTTTAAACTGACAGTTTCTCTCGCTGGCTTTTCAGATCAGACTGTTTGCAAGCTAGGTATGGTGAAACAGCAGTTTGGGGAGTTCTTTTTGGATTTCTGTTTTATGGTTTGGGGAGGGATGAGGAAAAAGAAGGAGAAGAAATTTCAAAAGAAACTTGAATCTAAAGCACATTTCCTTCCTTTCAAGCCCACTCCCTTCAAACAAGTTAATTTTAACAAACAATCCATTGTTCCCCACTCATCCATGCCTAAGTTCACCCATGGAAACAAATTTCCTATAAAAAGACTAAAGCTTCCTAAGTGGAAAAAACACAAAGAACTGTCCACATCAGTTTGTTGCAGTAACATTATAGGAAGGTTTGAGCTTCAGCTTCTTATAGATACAGAGAACAGTATCTAAGTTCTTTACAGCTGCTGCTCTATTAAAATTAATGGATATGTGTCCAGTCACATCCCTTTTGAATTTCACTTACTGTAATTAAATACAGAATTCACTTGAGTTTACTACAGGCACAGAGACTACTGCAGGAAGCAGTTACGTTAATGAAGTAGGAAATATGCTACTAGATAATGCTCTGTACTCCAGTAGTTGGGAGGTTTTGGGGGGGATTTGGGGGTGGTGTTTTTGAAGTCGATGTAAACAGTCCCAGAGTCTTTTAAAACAAAAAGAATTGCAGAACTGTGATGAAATGGAAAATTTCTGACAGATGACACGGAAAACACCTGGAAACAATTGCTTTATCTGGAACAGGTAAAAGCCCAAGCAAGAGTCAACACTGGTCTGCACCAGTGCCTGGAGGACATGGCTGGCACACAGCAGCAGCACCTTTGGAGGAGGATAGGCAAGAACAATAAGATAGCAAGAATGGCAAGAAAAAATTAGTCATGGGTTTCTAATAAAAGTCATACATCACTCCAATTAATCGTCAAGCACAAGTCAGCTATTTAATTAAAGGGATAACGTATCACCAACAGAATCAAGCCATTTACAGGCAAATTTTTACCCAGCCATGGAAACTTGTTCACTTCAAAAGTACTGTCACAGTTCCAGATGGGTACAGGGCATGAGTTGTTTGTTTCACCTCCTGCTACTGCAGTGCCAGAAAGCATCTTCCCCTTCAGGAAAGCACTTGGGCTGGATGTATATACCCAGCTCTCCTGTTTGCACTTACTCTTTAACCCTTGCATGACTGACTGGTGCTCCACAAAAGAAAAAGCACAGCTCACAACCAGCACACAAGCAAATCAAAACAGGGGTATCCATGTCCTGCTCTCTTAGAAACAGCCCTGTTCTTTGGTACTAAGCTCCACACCTGAAACAGGCATCCCTACTGTCTGCCTTCTAAAAAGCCTCCATTTGATCTTGAATTCTCTCACCAGTGAAAAGGAACCATTTCAACAACAGACAGCGAGTGATGTCACCTACCAATTCTAATCAATCAGCTCAACACCAGCAGTTAAGGAATCACAGCACTTCCAAGGCAAACATCTCCCAGTAAGAAATACTGGTGCTTCGGGTTGTAGTTATTTGCATAAAACTTTGGCAGGGGATGAAACAAATCCACTTTCTCAGCAAAAACAAACCCCACGGTAATTTTGCTGATAAACTGCTTTTGTATGGGGTGTGGGGGGGGGTGTTTCAGATTATTTACCAAATTCATTCTCTGCTGCGTTGAAAGGTTATACAAGATGAATCCCATTTATGACTAATTTCAAACCCCGTGGAAGATAGAAGTATCACCACAATCTTGCTTTTTTCTTCCCTGTAACCCCTAAGCTGTTCTACCCTCTTACTTCTAGATCAGCAGCACCAAGGGGTGAAGATTCCATCCCAAAGCACCAAGGTAAAGTTGCCTTTGCCACCAATGTCCTTTCACTAAGACAGATCCTCCTGCAGACACCAGGGAACCTCAGCCCAGCACCTCTGTGATGAAACCCAGGTCACACCCTTTGGCAAGGCAGGAGCTGGTGAGCAGTGGGGAAGCCAGCAGGCTCCAACAAGCCTGCCACTTGCTGGGTGATTCAGTCAGAAAGCAGATGTTCTGTAAGAGGAAAATTGCTAACATCTTATTCAGCAAAGATGACTACTTCGGCACAACAAGGGAGATCTGAAGTGTCTAGAAAAGGTATTGTTTCAACTAACAGGCACGATTCAACCTCAGCTTAAACAGACCAGTGTCACCTCCTTGGGATTCTAGCTTTGAAGGGGAAGTGTGATATATACTCAATCTTGTACAGTTTCCATCAATTTTCAGTTGCTTGTTTTAACCCCTAATGTTTTTGTGTTGCTGTTCTTGTCAGACCATTCTCCCTCTCCAGCTTCCTTCCCACAACACTACCCCGAGTGCACATTCCCTGCTCCTGCCTTTCTTCATAGTATTGGGATCTCCCCCACGGCCTCACACGTTTCAGCTTCTACACAATACACGTATTACCACAGAATCATAGCATCAACATCTAGCTTGGTCCCTAGTTACTACTTATTGACTACATGAAAACATTAAAGCCTGACATAGACATATGTTACTGTTTTAATGGACTCTGATATTGTAAAGCATAATGCAAGGAGTCTGAATTACTTAGAAAGTAACACACCCCACTCCTATACATGGCAAAGAATTGAAGGAAATAAACCAGCAGAATTCCCTACTTCTTACCCCGTGTAGGCTAGAGGAAACATTTCTTTGGGATCACCTTTATCATTACTGTATTTAAATTAAAAAAACTTGGCTTTTCTTTTTTGAAGTAGGATTCCTTGTACTGCAACAAGAGAAGGCTTTAACATTTTGTTTAAAGTAAGACTTATCAGGCTATCTAATCTATTCTCCTGCCAAAGCAAGACTATTCCTGACAGTATTAGCACACTGCCTATTCTAGTTTTAATTCTGCTAAGGCACAGAGCCTTAGATATACATCCCCTCTGCACATCCACACCACTGTTAATAGCTCTAGTAAGGAACTTGCCGACAACCACACCAATGGCAAACCATTCAGCACCATACCTGACAGGCAAATTCAGTCCCATTCTCTAGAGCACCCTTATAAATGGAACTGATTAATTACTTCTACAGCTATTTGTAAAAATCCTTTTAAAACAGCATAAATAGTTAAGAAACCTTTCCAACACTGTGCTTCTGTGTGCTCCACAGTGGCTTGGAAGAAACTGTGGTACCTGGCTACCCTACGAGCAGCATCCCTGTTTCCAACTTATCATTTGAAGTCTTGGCATTCCTCTTGCTCCTTGTAAGACACGAGCATTCCTTGCTCGTTTTTTAAGGCATTTCACTCTGCCATTGTTAGTAGAGAGCACAAATTACAACACAACTCAGTCCACGCCTGTCTGCTCATACAAAGCCAGCATTGGTTACAAATCACTTTCAGTCATGAGCATATTTACCTTAATGACATCTCTTTGAGCTCTAACATTGATGCTATTCCCATTTAAAGACAAAAAATAACATCACCAGAGGCTAACACACAGACCCACAGAGGCATCAATTCATGGGAATTTAATACTTTAGTATGCCTTCAAATATGATCTCAAGTGACCCAAGATCCCATAGGAACCTCCTGGGGATAAAAAGAAAAACCAAGACTGTTTCTATTCACCAACTGATTTCTAAAACCACAACTGTGGTTGAGTGACCCAGAGCACATTCCACATTGCAAAATAAAGAAACATGCAGCCAGTCTGCAGTAAGGATACAAAACACAACAGATTAGGATGACTAGAGGAATGTCTCATACTGCTTCAGTGAAAAAAAAGTCATTTAAAGGAAGGAGAAATCTGTCAAATAACTACTTCTTAATATTAACAAGCTACTTGTACCCTGGAAAACATTTTGGAAATACAACTGGCTTATGCTTTTATGCACCTGTAGGTTAACATTTATATGTTGATACACTGTGTTACTGAAAACCCCAATGTAAAAGTTGGCTTTGGGAGCAGGGCGCATGCCCCACATCTACTGCTATGTAATAGTTCACTGCAATAATTATGCCAGCTATTATATTTATAACTGCATTTCCCTGGGAGACTGGAAATGCAACATTCCAACTAAAGGCTAAACAATTCCTTAATTTTTTTGTGGTGGACAAAGCCAGCCCATTCTGGATTAAGATGACGAAGGGCACACACCAGCAGGGCATTAACCCAAACCCCATCTGCTTACATAAAAACAAGGTGAAGATGGATTCTAATGCAGCAAAACCCAGTGCCCTAGCAACAAACCATAAAAAGAAGTGGCAGGACTTCTGCTAAGCTGCCTTCAAACAGTTTTCAGTCAGTTAAGAAGTTTCATGTTTCACAGAATAGCATTATTTGTTCATCCTAGAGAAGTACATTGTGAAAGTGTTCCATAACAGGCTTTTTGCAGAGTCTTATTGCTATTTTGAATGAGGGCTTCACATCCATGAAATGGGACAGGGTTTCTATCAAACGCACTACTACTGCAGTGTTTCACAACCAAAAGTTACCTGTCCTTAGTTTACAGCAGTGGCACAGAAAATATTGTTGAAATATTAGAAGATTCCTAAAAGCAATACCTCAAATAGGTCAACTTCTAAAAAAGCCACAATACCAAAGCCAAGAGCAGTCTCAGGTGCTGTTGTAAGAAGAGTTTCAGGTAGTCCCATTATCTTTCTCGTTTTCTGATATTGCTGAAGATCAGGCCACCGAATAGAAAAGCTTCTGTAACTGGTAAATATATATATCTAAATTAAGAAGTAACCTTTCCCTAATTTACTTTGCCTACAAGCTGAAGGGTTTCTAATAAGCCACCTCCAAGAGTAACTGCTCAGCACTTAGGTGAACACTGATTGAGAAACTCTAAATCAAAGCTGCTTTACTGTACTCAGTATAATTCCTTTCACAAATTTATATTATTATTATTATTTATGCCCATTCTTTAACTATAAATCTGAAAATAAGTTTTATTCTAACTCCCTGGTGTTTCTGTGCTCATTGGACAGTTTTGTGTTTGATCTGCTTGAACTCCTGGTCAAGCATCTGTTTTCTCAAGCAGAAAACCAAAAACCTACTTGTGTTCTTGCTAATTATAATCAGAAACCTTGTGCTGAGAGATGTGCTAAAAGCTTGGCTGACTAACACTATCCTGAGGAGCTCTCTCCTAAGCAACCCTCACAACACCACCTCTCCAGCATGGTACATGGATTCTGTGTTTAGCAGAACACACTTCAAGATAGAGTTGGTTTTTTAAGAAACCTGTTTTAGTGGTATATTTGAGAGTTCAGTATAAAAGCAAACCTTTTAGTTCTGTATTACGGCTTAAATGCAAACATACTCCTAATTTTACAAGCCAACTTGAAAAATTAAGAAGCTGGCACTTAAAACTAATTTCTCTCCCTACCATATGCTCAGAGCATTTGCTTCTCATCTGTTAATGACACCACAGAACAGTAACTCTCTCACCTGCAAGCCAGCATGCTAAAGTAGCAGGACAACACAAATGTAATTCCAACAATTAATCCCAATTCTTTCCACAGAGTAGGAGATTCTGGTGTTATCATTCCATTAATATTATCAGGGTAACAAGAACCAATAAATTTCTTCTCTCCTCCCTCCTTTGTAAGGAATTAAGTAGTGGTGTAAAATGTTTTCCAGCTCCACTTCTCTCCCAAGGGGATTAAGCACTGGCTGTATTTTAACATGCTGCTTTGAAAAATGGATGCATTAAGTGCTATCAAATAGAAGTGAAGACAAGTGTTGCAGAAAAAGCTGGTTTATTGCTATTTCTCCCTGCTTTCTCACCTTTGCTAGATACTTCTGCTATATCCACCATTCTTTCCACACCCTGTTTTCACACAAAGGTGCAAGTTGCTCCATTTATGCTCACAGGAATTCTACTGTTGTACTACTCAAATCAATTTGCTTCTTCACAGAACTTGACTCAAAAACTCCTACAGAAGTTTCACCACTGGCAGCACACGCTGACTTTCTTTGTGTGTTCCTTATATTTTTCTATTGTGTCTAATCACCTCTCTCTAGGAAATGAAATACCCCCACCTCCACCCTCACCTCAGCTCACCTACATCTTGAATTTGGCAGCTATCTGCAATTCCACCCCTAAAAATCAGTTTGATGTTTGTGGGAGAAGTGTTCTACAAAGAAGGAAGGAATCCAATACTATAATTTAAGGATAAACGACCTAATCTGTAATTAATAATGAAAGCTTCTCTTGCAATTAAAGCAAAAAGCTAAAAAACAAGACAAAAAGGGATTAAGAGATTTGATGTTCAGATCTAGGTTCATCTACATATCTGGTAACGCACTTACTTTCCAAAGAGTCGGGTTTGCTTTTGAGGACAGGAGATAAAGATCATGTGTCCACTGGCTATATACTAATACTAGACGTTCTTAGCACATCACTGTCTGTGACTAGCTGTAAATTCCTTCTTCACAGCAAAAGTAGCTCCAGAGTATACAGAATCTGAAATAAGAATGTGCAGAGGCTTGTCTGGGGCAAAAGCCTCCCTAACTACTCAGCCCTGATAGCTGTTACTCCTGCAGTGGCCTGATGAAAGCAAACCTGTAAATCACTGTTGTGATCTGGGTGTTTATATTTGTAATATAAATCAGATTCTTTCTTATCAAAGAATTTCTGAAGGACACAAGGGAAGAAGCAGACTGTGCATTATATAACTGCATGGTTTTAAAAGTCATTGTTGGAATATCCTTACGAAGGCAGTCATCATCATATATATGTTAATGTAAGAAAGGGGGAAGAAGGGAAGAGACTGTTCTTTTGGTAGACATATGGTATTTATATACCTCTAAGCCTTGCCTGTCTTGTGAGAAAGTTCTACAAAGCTTTACCCTCTATCAAGTGTTACTTTAAAATTAATCAAAACTAATTTCAGTTTAAAGAAACTAACCTTGGCTATTCTCAACCTTAAGCACAAACAATTCATCTTCCACGGTTGTTAAAAAAGACAAAACAAACACCACCTTTGCAAATACTGTTTTCTACATAACTTTACCATAAGCAATCCAGCAGCATGAAAGCAGAGTTTTGCACCTGGTGATTAAAAAGTCAGATACTTACAGTTGCTAACATCAGAAACATCAGATTAGAGCTTTGCTGCTGGATAAAGTAGCACAGAACTTTTCATTATCCACACCACAGCAAATTCTGGTCTCAGTTACAATAGCACTATGTTTTGTAATGGTGCTCTAAGTTAGACTTCAGCACAATCTATGTCAGCAGCCCTTTATATCAATAGGCAATTAGATCCAAACTCTGCAAAATAAAACCAGTGGGCAGTGACAAAAAAGCAGCACAGCTGAGAGTGTTAACCTAGAGGGACCATCAGATTTCCCCCAGTCCTGGCTCTGTTTTCTCAATGGCTCCAGACAGCCCCAGCCCATGCTTGATGCCAGCAGCAGCAGCAGGGCCTATCACCCTGCTCAAGATGCAACACCCCAGACTTCCTTTCACAGGGTAAGAGGGCATTATATCAAAACCAGGGCAGAGATTACTTTCCAGCCCAAGCTTGTTCCCACTAACTAAAAAAGCTCAATTAAAAGATAATTAAGTCTGTAATTCCCCTTTACATTCCATCTTGCCATCAGATCATGGTAAAGGGGAAAGAAAGAAAACAAGTTACCTCCATTTAAACAAAAAAACCCAACACTTAATCCCTTAGCCCACGTCTTCTCAAATAATTACATTATGCAGCTCCTGAGGGTGGCATGCAGCTAAGTTTGAAGTTAGCTTAAAACTCCCACCGGTGCCTGTGGGCAAGCAGAGCTGCTGCAACCAGTAGCTGAAATACCCTTTACCACAGAGAGCAGCTTGTGAGAACTATAGAAGCAGTTAAAACACAAAAATCTCTGGATTAAGAATTACATTCCCCTAGAGCTTTACAGAACAGTAACATGGCTCGTTTTTAAAAGAGCTCAGACACGTTTTGCTGCTAAAGACATCTGTACTACTGGTTCATAGGCTTAAGAACAGTTGCACATGTAATTTAAGATGCCTTTTAATCATACAGTTTCTCCTGGTGTATCTTGTTGACTTTAGACTGAACTCTCACAACTAGGGGAAAACAAAACTGCAAGAGGCATTCTGTATTTGTTTTGTGGGTTGGTGTTTTTCTTTCCTAACCAAATCTTACCCTGATTTAAACCTGTGTCCAAGCAGGTGTCAGAAACAGGACCTTAAGAACCACTGTTATCTTACCTTATTACACACATATTTACAGTATGTGTAAATTGATAGTTAGTATTTTCTCTTGTTCTAAAAATAACTTTAAAACGAGTATGGCTGCCTCACCAGTTAAAAGAGCTGGAACAACTGACCAAAGTCCTTCCACAAGCCACAGATCAATGCAGCAACCACATTCTTCCTCAGCCACCCGTGATAAGTCCTGGTTTCAGCAGGAATGGGGAAGCAATCTCCTTTCTCTGTTCAGTTCTCAGTCTGCTGAGGTTATGAGTAAAGTAGCCCCAGGTGTTAACCTCACAGGGAACTCGTTTTTATCCTAAGTACAAAAAGGCCCAAAAGACCCATTATGGTTATTTTTAGGTATCCTACTCGAAATAATCATAGGGCAATTTTTGTTCACTACCAATTGAGATCATGTCAAAGAGGATATCCTCAGATCTAAGTTTCCCAGGGCAGGGACTGTGCTAGTTATTTATTTCTTTTCTGTTCAGAGACCTGCAATAGTGCTTACTGGGTGAGAATCTGTCATTTATTGAGTCTAGGGGTGGGAGGTTAATAAGTTCAGGAACTTTACAAATAGGGCTGATCATGATTTACTGGAATTTCAACAACCACAACACGACTGATGTCACAAGGGAGCCCTTTAAACTCTCAGAGGAGCAGGTCAAGTTTTATCTCAACCCCTTTTTAACTGTCGGAAAATCAGCTTTTAAAGAGCGTCTGCTTGGCTGCCTACAAAACTTGCATGAGTTAAGGCCCAGGCAGAACAGACAAAGCCAGGCAACACGTTTTTAAAATCCATAATCCCTTCCAGTGCTTCCCTTCCAGAATATTCCAAATAAGGAAGACTACAGTCTTCAAACAAAATTTGCACAGACCCTCTAGACTCAGGGGACCGCTATATGTACGTAAAACCAGCCTTTGCCTCCAAGATGCTGATTGTCTCTTCAAATTCCTCCAGCTTTATTCCATTTCCCCCATTCTAGCCTTAAGTGTTTTTTCCTGGACCAGCATAGTAATTCCTATTACTCACGTTCATCTGAATATCCTCTTAACACTTCAGATGGCCTGTGAGATACTGGCTCACAGGCAACTTCTTACCCAAAGCATCAGAAAAAATTGCCAGCTATTTTCATATTTTCAGATTCAATTTGTGTTGAGAAATTTCTAAGCCAAGAGCAACATTTTGTGTGTTATAAATCAGGGAACATAAACTGATAAGGGACAGGACTGTCAAATGCAATTCCTAACAACTGTATGAACAGCACCACTGAAGTAAGCTGAGACGAAAAAGCCAAACAAGAGGGTTTTGTATTAAATCAGCAAAACACATTCAGGCCTGTGAGTAAGACAACAGCTGCGACTACTCGACTACTCTGGCAAGATAGACACTAGCAGAATGAAATGATGCAGCTTCAAAGTTAAATCAATATAGCAGCTTAATGCAGAAAACAAGAAATATATGGCAATGAAAAAGGAAAAGAAACAAATTACAGCAGGGAGGTGCTTTGCAAACAACAGATATTTTATTCTACAGTTATATTTGTACTTTTAATTTTATTCTTACTATACTATTAAGTCTAAGATCTCATAAACTTCTTCAAATTCATCTATTAGCCATACTTTGGGAAGTACAGCATGACTATGGTTTACAAAACCATTAATTACAATTTCTAACTGCAGTTACTGGAATTGCCATCCAGGTAGCACTAATGCTACCCAGAATAATCCTCAACCTGTTTATCAGACATCTTTGAACTTCATGGGGTTTTTTTGGAGGTCATTTAGCTGCCAGGTCCCCTATGGAGCTGTTTCTTCCACCTATTACAGTTCTCATTCCCCAGGCCATATGGTTGGGTTTGTTTCTTAACCCTTGCTCGCTTCCCTCGCTATTCATTTGGTTATAAACTTTAACAGAAACTTGCCTTTCAGTAGACGAGGTTCCTTCTTACCGCTCACCACAGCTCCTTCCCTCCATTTCATTTCATTGGGGTTTTATGCTAGTGCATCTCCGTTATTTAAATTAGTTACATATGCATCAAGCTTGCATACTAGAGCAGACACGTAAATGAGGTGAATGAAGCAGGGCCGAGTTTTCCAACAGCTAGCAAAACCCATGAAAGGTTGGCCTCCTGTTTATCCATTCTCTGCTCCATCCTCAGCCATATGACCTCTTTGTTTTCTCCTCCACAAGCACTGGTGCTGTTCTGATTTCAGGAGCTGGTTCAGGGAGCAAATCCCTTTGTGTGGGGGGGGGGGGGGGAACAAAATCATCCCCTACC
>NDXB01005147.1:36253-118740 GCA_002631895.1 Agapornis roseicollis
GGGGGGAATAAACGTTACCACTGCCTTAGCCTCTCTCAGCAACAGACAGGCTACATCTGCTTAGTTATGTTGTAAAAGAGTTTGAGTATGTAACTTAAGAGGAAGATTTGTTTTGAAGGAGCCATATGCACAATCTGCATTCTCTTTGCTGGAGAACTGCCAAAAGAGCTCTGGCCTTCAAGCATCAAGGACAAACGTCAGCGCCATCCCCCAAAGGCACAGCACACAACTGGCAATGCTGCGGGAGGATAACTACAGCTCTTTAAGCTACCCCACACCACCCAAACCTTGGGCTACTCCAGAGTGTCCAGAGCCTAAAGGATTAGACTGGGGCCGTGTGACAGTGACAGATACTTCCCTGGGCTGCCTGTTTATCTCCACGGGCTTGTTTGGTGTGACCCTGCCCAGCATACCCTTTGCAAGGCACAGACCTCCTCTAACACTTACCTGCACTTGAGCTGGAATAATGTTTCCTATGGGGCATTTATACAGTTCTGGTCCTTTCGCTGTGGCTAAAAGACTGGAGCAGAAGCTGAAAATATAACTCTCTTTTGTTTGGTAAGCGACAGGGAAATACTCACTTCCCTTCCCTTACCAAGGTAAAGTAGGACTAAACAAGTAGCTCGAGGAATTGAAAACCACCTTTTCAAGCATGGCTTAAAGCAAACTAAGCCTATAGTGCCACCGAAAGGGGCTGTCCCACTCTCCCTGCCACCTCTTGCGCTGGCATCAGCTGGCTGCTGCCTGTTCTGTTCACTTTCCATCACAGAGAGAGGCCAATGTCAGGAGCAGAGACATGCCAAGTGCACACAACCAAGCAGCAGAGCAGGGTGGGATCGTCCTTTAGGCTGCACACTGCCTCACCCCACTGTAAACCCCTTATGAACAACTTCTGCATTCAACAGAGAGCATTCCAGTTGTGTAGTAGCCCTTAAACATTTCTTCCCGAGCCTCTTACAGATCTCCTCATGTTTAACGTCACCTGTATTTCTTACCTTTAAGGCATTTCCACAACATCCACACCATCGCATTCCTCTGCCTTGCCTGTCATCTCAGCTTCTATTTATATGCTCTTTCCTGCATCAATCACCAGCACAGCACCAGAAACTTGACAACTTCGAACCTCACAGCAGAGTTTTTACCCTACAGCTTCTCCCAGAGGCCAAACCTCGGTGCCTTGCGCAGGCCCGGGCAAAACCGACCCCTGAAGAGTTAATGGCTCCGGACGGACGGGCGGGCGGGCAGCCTCCCCCTGCGCTGCCCGGTACACCACAGGACACACGTCCGTTTGCTCCCCTGCGCGGCGCGGTCACAGCNAAACCGACCCCTGAAGAGTTAATGGCTCCGGACGGACGGACGGACGGACGGACGGACGGACGGGCGGACGGACGGACGGGCGGACGGACGGACGGACGGGCGGACGGACGGACGGGCGGGCGGGCGGGCAGCCTCCCCCTGCGCTGCCCGGTACACCACAGGACACACGTCCGTTTGCTCCCCTGCGCGGCGCGGTCACAGCCGGGGAGCCCTCAGCTGCGAGACCCGGGAGCGAGCTGCAGAGCCTCAGCCGCTCCCTCAGCGCTCCGCGGCCCCTCAGCGCCGCCGGGCACCCCGCGCCCCTCACGCACCCCGCTCACCTGCCGGCGCCGCGGGCGGGACGCGGCTCGCTGGCCCCCGGGGAAGGGAAGGAGGAGGCGAGGGAAGCCCAGCGCCAACTCGGCCTGCGACAGCGGCGAGCGCGACTCCCTCCACCAAGTTTCCGGGCGGAGAAGAAAGCCGAAACCTACGTGAGAGGAGGAGGCAGCGCAGCCGCCCAGGTGTCGCTCGGCTCGGCCCGGCCCGGCCCTGCCCTCACCGCGCTTCCCCCTCTCCTCCTCCTCTTCCTCCTCCTCCTCGGGCCGCCCACACCGCGGATCCCGGCTCCCGGCCCGCCAGGAGGCGCCGCGGCGGCCCGGGGCACGTTCCCGCCCTGGGCTTCCCGCTCGCCTCGGGCCCTGTGGGGTTACCTCAGCGGGCGGCGGGGCCGCGGTCACCGCGGTCCGAGAGGTGAGGGGAGGGGAGGGAACAGAGGAGCGGGGGACTTCCCTCTAGGAAGGACTCCGCTGGTCAGCCAAGGTAGCTTGGTCCTGTCCTGTGGGGAAACAGTGGCTCCTCTCCCTCAGAGACACCTCCGTTTGCTCTCTGAGNGAGGGGAGGGGAGGGGAGGGAACAGAGGAGCGGGGGACTTCCCTCTAGGAAGGAGTCCGCTGGTCAGCCAAGGTAGCTTGGTCCTGTCCTGTGGGGAAACAGTGGCTCCTCTCCCTCAGAGACACCTCCGTTTGCTCTCTGAGGTGANAACAGAGGAGCGGGGGACTTCCCTCTAGGAAGGACTCCGCTGGTCAGCCAAGGTAGCTTGGTCCTGTCCTGTGGGGAAACAGTGGCTCCTCTCCCTCAGAGACACCTCCGTTTGCTCTCTGAGGTGATTCTGCTCACCCCGGGGATGATTCCTGCCCTACCAGTGTCCTTAGACCTCTGCCTGACCAAAAAACCCTTGTAAAATAGAACAAAAACCAAAACCTGATGCTGTTCTGAGTGTAAAGAGCAAATTGTAGTTCACCTGGCTGGGAAAAACACTGAATTTGAGGGGAAATTACATTTCACATTTATTCTGGCTGCTCTTCCATGCGATAAACAGAAACGGCAACAGTTTGGATGTATTCAGCTTGTGCTTGAACTGAATTTGTTGGGAAACTGTAAAAGTGTTGGGAATTGGGGAGCCCATTGCCATGCCATGCCCTGGTGCTGTGTGGCAATGAGCCACTTCACACTGCTTTGTGCCTGGTAAGAGCCAGAGAAGGGAGGGATGGCACTGGAGGCAGCCAACTTGTGTGCTACAACTGGGAGCTGTAAACAGGTCCAGCTTCCAGTGCTCCTATTCAGGCAGCTCCCTGTAACACTCATGCTTCAAACCAGCAAACTGTTAAATCCTGATGCATACCATGCTTTTCTTTGTGCCCGGTCACATTTGGGTACACACAGTGAACTAGAACTGTTTCAGGCAAATAAAAAACCCCAAAACCCCAACAAGAGTACTTTATGGGTTATAATTTCCTTCTCTTGTTCATCATCCAGCCTTGGAAGTAGAATCATAGGATAGTTGGGGTTGGAAGGAACCTTCAAAGGTCGTCTAGTCCAGCCTCCCCAGATACTCTTTACTGCAGGCAAGGGAATAGTGAAGTAGTAAAGAGGAGGACATTTCTGCCAATAAAGAAGAAAAAGAACATTAAACCATCATTTTAGAGAAGGATTCGTCAGGAAGGAAACCTTTGTGCATTAATGTAGGTAATATGCAGTGCAGGTGGGACTAGCACACGCCTGACATTTGATCATTTGGACGTGTCCCATACTTGTTTGATAGGATTTCCTGTGAAGCACCATTTGACTGGTTTCAGTCTGTGCAATTAAGCTCTTGTTTGGGGAAGGAAGAACAGTCATAGAATCAGCTAGGTTGGAAGGGACCTTGAAGATCATCAAGTCCAACCAGTGACAGGCTGGAGCTATGTGATGGCTGGAAATGAGCTGCCAACTCAGACACAAGCACTAGATCTTGGTGTGGAGACATCAGGCAGTACCTGTGCTGTCAGCAAACCCCACACCAGAGCCTGTACTCATTAAGCCAGAACTTACAAGCAAAGGCTTGAGCTAAGTTCTGTGGAACTGGAGCACTCTTGAGGAAGAGGTTTAAACCTTAGTGTAGAACCAGTCTCTCTTTCATGCAGCCTGCAGCTCAGTCAATGAGGACAGGAAATGTGTGGGTGAACTTGGGGTATTAGGAAGACAAACCCCAGGGAAAATTTCAAATGGATCCTAATCATTAAAATTAGGAATTCTGTCTAGTTAGCACTCGCTGGAGATTTTTATCATGCACGATGACCTGTTTTCTGAGTGGACGGCGTGCCCATATATAATTAAGATATGGTGAAAGTTTATTGTATAAGTGTGCTGGAATTTTGGTTTGGCTTTGCAATAAAGGAATCCCACTGAGTCATGGTTACTAAATGGACTCATGGAGGATACAGGTCTCTTCTGCAGAGCTAACACAAATGTAAGGAACTCAATTAATTTCTATCCTAGTCCAGGCAAAAGCAGCCACATTGTAAATAAGGCTGTGGCTTGATGATATGAAGTCTTTGCTGTATTACTGGTTCATACCTGCTCCTTGTTCCTGAGCTTGCAACACAGCACACCAACCCCTAGCTGTGTCTGCAGCTCTTTATGTGGCTGGACTGTGAACCAGGTCAGGATGCTGACCCATCTGAAAAAATAAACCAGGTGAAAATCTCTATATTTTACTTAAAATATATGCCCATATTTAAAATAATGCATACTTTTTTTTTTTTTAAGACAGATGGATGAATTCCGTGATCTAGTTTATAATTCAGAGGTTATGTGTGGATGATTCTTCCCTACTAATACAGAGGCAAGCAGCTGATAGAGCAAAGTGGTTAAATATGAAGCTGATCCTGGTGAAGAAGGATCCCAAACCACAGCTGAACATTCAGTCTGAAAGCTTAAATGGATTGCTCCACTGGATTGTTGTGCTAGCAGTTAATGCATTGTGTAAATCTGAATGGCAGCTCATGCTGCTTCAGATGTAAACATTTTGCCTGAAAAACATCCTGGTATTTGGAAGAGAAATAGTTTCTCTGGTAACAGTCAAATTAAACTTTGGTTAAGCTTGTGCTGAGAATATCACTGCTCAGCGGCTCACTGGCACCTCTTACAACCCCCACAATCTGGTCTTCACTCTATTGATTTTGAAACACCAAAGTTCTGCAGAACTTGAGGACTTCTTATCTTCCGGTAGTTCTAAATTACTTGTGTAACTTTTGGTAACTGAGAAGACTATATGAAAAAATACAGCAACCTCACTTTGAGCTTTTCTCTGCTCTAGCTGCTGATAATTCCCCATGTGTAATGGTGTAATTTGTACAGTCACCGCTGTGATGCTATGTGGAGAAAGATTATGGGTCACATACCTGTGCAATGCATGTGTCAGGATTAAAATGCCACTTTCTGACAAACAAAATTAGATATAGCAACTGAACCTGCTTGCGTGTTCACAGAATATTAATCATTGAGGGTTTTTTTTTCACATGAAGATTTAGAAAGCTTTTTTGATCAAATCTGAAAAAGAAAATAGGAAATCAGTAGGGAAAATAACAGTAGGAAAATTGAATAGGGAAACAAAAATCACATCACACAAAGGTTTACAGATCAGTTGAATGCCATTAATGTTGCATAAAGCTTGGTCACCATGTGTGTTTCTATTGTCCTCTTATGGGAAGGTGCAAAGAATACACAAGTGCACAGTATTAATTTGGAACTCAACTTTGATGTTTCATCACAAACAAACCTAAATTCCCAACCCACACACAAGAATGTAAACACAATTAAAAAACAAATCCCACAAACACGGAGAGAGAGTCATCCCAGGAATTCATGATTAAATGGCCTGGAATCTCCCTTTTGTGGAAAGCAAGAGCAATGGACATTCGCATGCGTGGAGGCACAGGGGATTATGATAAATCCAAGGTCCTAAACACATGGTTTGGATTCATCCTGCCAGGTTCTGCAGCACATTTGTTCTTTTTGCAGTATTTTGATATGTTTGCTGTAAATTATTGCTACATATGGGTTCATACTGGATATAAATATATAGGAAGTAGTCAGAGTCCCAGTGTTTGACATTTATAAACAAAAACAGAATAATAAGAAATACAGGACAAGAATCTTGTGCATGTTATTAATAGCGTAGGATTATTTTATATTATCTTCCCTTGGTGTGTTTTATTAACAGTGGTCAGTTATTAATGGTGTTGGAGTACTTTATTTGGTGGATCTGTTGAATGTTTTCATTAGAAGTAAACACATTTATTTTCTGCTTATGGCAAAGCTTGTGTTGGCAGATATAAAGAGGGCATCTGGCTTTTCTTAGGAGGGGAATAACCCATCTGGCTTTTTGCACTGGAGTAGATATGATAAAATGAGGAAAAGAAATTAAGGTACATGAAGCAAATCGCTTCCCTGATTTGCTGTTGCAAATAGTATCAGTGGCTATTTCATAACTTTTGAATGATGCTGTTGAAATGTTGCAGCTGCTTTGTAACCAAAACACATCTCTTTTTATCACAGTGCTTCTGTTGCAGGATTTTAAATGTGGCTTCAGAAATACAACACCTACCAAGAAAGATATCGTAGCAATAGATAAAATAACATTTCATAAGGCCAATTTTAGGTCCCACTGAATTTTCCATTATTATTTTACAGGGTTGGATTTGATCTTTGTGATGCTCAGCCCAAATGCCTTGACTCCCCTCCCGCATTAACTTTTTTGAAGAAAGGAGATAAGGTACCATCAAGTTTCTAGCAATTATCTTTATAAAGCAAGTCTGATGTTCAATTTACTTGATAGAACCTAATTGCAACACTGTTCTCTTAGTTAAGACTGATAACAGATAATAAGTAGACTTGATCCAATTCAGAAACTTTATCTGTATAATTTTGTGCCTGGAAGGTATTGCTGCTCTCTGAGAGAGAGTATTAACTAGATAATGTCTTTCTGCAGGGCTTAGAATTCGGCCTGTAGCCACTTTTGTTCTGTTAACTTTTGAAAAGCAAATGCTGACTTTCTGCTGTCTGTGTTTATGAACTCTGCTTCTTGGACACTTGGGTGAGAGGAAAAGGCTGCGTATGTCAGGGGGTATTATCCTGTCCCTAACAGGAAACTCTTCCCCTTAATGTCCCAAGGGAGACTGCAACAGCTTACTATGGTCTTCCTGGAGAAACAGGAGTCACAGGAAGTCTGCAGCACTCCCCTTAGTGTACATAAACACCCTGTCACAAGGGTTTAGTAGCAGCAGCAATGAGTATGCCTGGGTTATGGATTATAGAGCATAGTGTGCTATTTCTGGAGTACATTCAGGTTTTGTTCATTATTCCAAGGGTACAGACAGATCACTTTTATTTCTCCAGCATAAGTGTAAAATACTCAGTAGATACAAGCTTGGGGATTTTAACCAACTTTCATTTTGAATTGTTTGCTAGTGAGCACTCTTTGGAAAACCACAGGGCCAGTTGCATGTCTTGGGATGCGCGCTGCTTGCTTCAGCAAGGTTGCTTCTAGGGCAGAGGCTCTTCATATTCTGCTTGGCCATACAATGTTCTTTGCTAGGAAGACATCTACATTTGGAAAATTAAACCAGCAATCTTTTATGTTTATGCCACCACAACATCTTCAAGTATTTTGCAAGAGCAGTATCTTTTGAAGCATCTATATTTAGTTGTATTTCATCCAGCTATACACATGTAACCTAGACTGAAAAAAATGCTGCATCAAGTCCTAGGTGGCAAACTACCTATCATCAGTACTGTGATAGCTGAGCAAAGTATGTGAAAGAAGAAAAGTGAAGATCATAAGCCTCATAAAGATCATAAAAACTGGCAGGTTATATTCATCAGTTCTCTACCAACAGCTTGCTGCAAGCCATTCAGCACAGCAGGGGTCAAAGCCATTGAAATACATATGGAGAAAATATCTCTGTAGGGATTACTGTGTTGTTGCCTGATCTGAACCCACTGGAATGGAAGATGAGGCTCAGTGTCCATCTATGGTATAGATTAGAGCACCAACCTAAAAGACAGTGAAGAAGCATCTCAATATCAGGATGTTAGGCAGAATGTAGTGAGATACCTTGGAATCTTTTCTCCCTGGAGCTTTTAGTTACTAAAATTGCCCTGGAATACCTTTGATATTTACAATAATCAATTTTTAATAACAGCAATATACACCCAAAGGGGTTTAAAAGAACAACATGGGATGGCTGCAAGTCTCATCAAGATCTAACACAGATCTGGACCCATACTAGTTAAACATACTTATTCTTCAAAACTCTCTTCAGGCAAAGTGACATGTTTCTAGTAAGACTGTTCAGTCTACACCAAATAAAAAACATGTCCTGAGGAAAAAAAAGAGCCATCCAAAGTAATTGCTGTGTTCTGCAGCTGGAGCTGCGTTTCCAGTAAATAGCTAAATATAAACATTCCAAGGTGAATGGGTGGAAAGCCAAGACTGCCTTGCAGCAAAGATACCCATTAAATGGGATTACCTATTAACAGATTAATCCACAAAAAGTCATTCTGCCACAGTACTGAGAAAGAAATCAGGGAAATAAGCAATAGAGGTGCTTAAAGTGTGACTATACCATTAAAGTGACTTCTCTGGAAATGCCATTGTGGCATCTGGTATGAGTTATTTCTTACATTCCTAGACCAAGCTTCTCCATATCCAAATCATGAGGTTACATTTGTTTAGCTGACAGTTAGGAACTCTGCAGCCTATCCCAGGGGACCTGCAGCTCTTGTTTCCTTGTGCATGTTGCAATGCCACTGGAGATGTGAGGGGAGCTTACAGCCAGCACACTCCATTTCAGTACTTGTAGATTACTTCTTTAGGTAAACTCTAGAAAAGAAAACGAAAGTGTCACAACAATAATATAGCTATGAACATAGAATAAATCTTTCCTGGGAATACTTTAATTTTAAATAGAATTCTGACACGACTTTGGAACTGTTAGCAGGCTGGTTTTTGGCAGACACAGGCATTCAGTCCTGCATGTTTGTACAAGTAACATCTCTAGGCTCTTTTCTAGAGGCATATAACTCTGAAGAGTTGTCACCTTAAATTCTGGACCAGATGCTTCAGATTTTTGGAGAGTTTTAATGGACCAGCAAATGAGTTTCTTGACCATAGCTATGAATCTCTGCAGTAATTAAAGTCCTCTTTTGTGTTCCACCCTTAAGCTGAATTCTGATACAGGAGATGATGCTAAGTTCAATTAAACAAAGGTACCTCCATTCAACACAGAACATTGCAATACTAATTGTCTTCCAGCCAGTTCTCTTCCTGAACACTCAAGTCACATTGTCTATAAACCCCAACCTTTTTGTGTTTCTCTACACATAAATATTTACCTGTATTTATAGGCTGGTCTTGTCAAACAATGTAAGCAGCCCTGAGAGACTGTTCTGACCAGTTTTAGCAGCCTGCCCTGAATTTAAGCTATGCATGACTTAGGAAGAAGGACCTTGTTAAACACATTCCAGTGGTGAGTTAACATAAGAGAACACATGTCTTCCACAGAACATTAGTATAAGCATTACTAAGGGGCTTTAAACTACAAAAAATTGGTTTAAGTTACTAAGACTCTGGAGTGTGAACACAGTAAAGGAGTTGTGGGTAAGGCATGACTCCCTCCAGCTCAGGCATCCATACTTGCATGAGCTTTAGAATACTGAAAGAAGTAGAAGTAATTTTACCAGAAAAGTGAATCTGACTTTGATATGAAGCTACTCCATGCCAGTGGATGATACCAGTCCTCTTCTGAATTAGATTTGTCAGTGCATACAGACAGACAAAACTTGCTGCTTGTATTTAAGAAGTACCTTTAATAATATTTTTAATAAAACTCGGGAGACATCAGGTGAAATGGAACACAGACCTATCATAAAATATTCATTTACATTACATATCTTGCACTCTAATTAAAATGGCTCTTTTGGTCATAGCCATTTTAATATTTTCTTTTGTTTGAAATAGGAAGCCCTGCTCTGAATTCAGAAGAAATGCAATAGCTGCACTGTTGGTCCTTCTCAGAGAAGATGTATTTAAGAACCACCTGCTCTGAGAATATAATCTCATATATATATCCTAGTGTGTTTTCTGACATAAAGGAAATTGATATTAATCTATTCAACTCTCATGACCAGAAAACAGCACTCACATCTAGAACTATTCTTTCTACTTTTTTTTTTTTTCCAGAAAATTCAATGGTCAGAGTAATGATCTTTGTATTAAAACCAAACCAATCAAACCATAAATGCTGCATCCCTGCTTGAGCGAGGGCTCTTTGTCAGGGACTGTAGTGACAGGACAAGGGCTAATAGGTTCAAATTTAAACAGGGGAGATTTAGGTTGGCTATAAGGAAGAAATCCTTCCCTGTGAGGGTGCTGAGGCGCTGGCACAGGGTGCCCAGAGAAGCTGTGGCTGCCCCATCCCTGGCAGTGTTCAAGGCCAGGTTGGACAGGGCTTGGAGCACCCTGCTGTGGTGGAAGGTGTCTCTGCCTGTGGCAGGGGGTTGGAACTGGGTGATCTTATGGTCCTTTCCAACTTAAACCCCATTCTTTGTAAATTATTTATCTGTACATTAGGGTTTAGCTAGTTAAGAAAAATTTCTTCAACTGTAGGACTGAAATATATATCAAAACATGAATTATCAGAAACAGTATTTTGAGCTGGCTGCTCCACCTCATGGATGCAGCAGTCCCCTCCTATGGTTGAAGATGCTTTTCTCTCAGTTTTGCAGCTTGCATGGCATCTTTTTGATTTCTGGTCTAACCACATTCTTCATCTTCCATGGCAGTTCCCCTCTGCTGAGTCCACTTGCACGATTGCCTTCTTTACTCATAACACTCAGCCCTTCTTAATTTCTTTTTACCTAATCATCAAAAAGCAGTTTGGAGATATTAATTTGCAGATTCGCCTCCTGGCAGTCTCCCAGTCTACAACTCATAGTACAGATTTAGAAGCTGAGGCACTCAGAAGTTTAGTCACTACAGCACTACAAAGCAAGTCTGTGTTTAATAGAACTCAAGGGGCTGCTCTTATTTTTACTTACATCAGCTTGGACATTTCTTTATACTTCTGATAATTCTGAAACCTGGTCCAGCAGTTGGCTTGCTTTCTACAAAAAAGAGAACTTCCTAAATCCTTTCGTTTGCAGCTGGGGAGAGGAAGGCTACTGTGTGGAAGTGTTTGAAGGGTTTGCCAGATAAGGCCCCAAGTCAAACTGAGGCATGCTCTGTTTATCTCTGATATGACTCTAAGTTGCAGTAGTGATGTTACAGTAGCTGTTAATTTGGTGCTTAGAGCTCAAAATGAGGTAAAAGGCAACTTGGTATTCAGTAATTTTGTATTATTAAGTACTGGTTATAACATTTCAGTTCTTAAAAGGCTACCTCATAAATACATCATAAGGAAACTCCTTTTTTCTAGGAGTTATTGGTGTCCAGATGTTGCTTCTATGTAACTTAGTGCAAAGTAATCTAAAGCAGAAACAAAGGTAGGGAGGAGGAATCCAAATAGTATTGTGGTTTAAATAAGGTAATAATAAGATCAAAAAAGGGACAGCTGTATTAATTATGCTTATTGGTGCATGCACAAACCGAAATGCTGATACTAACATACTTCCCTGCAATTCTTTCCAGTGCTACTACTTTCCAGTTCTGCTACTCTTAAATTAGAATTTACTAAATTGTTCAATACAGCAGTACCTCTACAACAGGTGTGTTCTCTGCCTGACTAAAACAACATTGCAAGTAAGGCTGGGCAGTAAGTTAAGGAGCAGGTTAGATACCTGTCCTTATACGACACCAAGCTAAATTAGAAGAGCCCATGAGCGCTTACAATGTGGTCAGACTACAACAAATTAACGAGGTTACTCTAAATACGACACCTAAAGTCCAAGATGGTCTTTAAGACATAGAATGTGTGATAGTTGAAACATAAACTTTTCATATTGCTCTCTGCTCTCAAGCTGCCTTTATAACAAAAAAATGGCAGAGCTTAATTTCCCCTTTCCCTGTGGAATGGTTGCCTTTTGGAGTTGTTATTTGCTGAATATCCTGCCTACTACTACCTCTTCACCCGCCCATGTGGTAGAAGGTAGGGTCTTGTGGAGTATGACCCCTGCTCAAACCCAGGTTTTGTAGTGCTTCAGGAAAGAGATTTGTGGGGTTTTTTGTATCAGTTAAGGCATGGAAAGGTAAAACATGCTTTTGTTCTGTTATTTTCCAATGCTCTATTGGTATGAGCATGTACATACTGATAATATTACTTACATTTGGAGCTGTATTCCCTTAGGTATAAGATTTTACCTGCAAAGGTGTAACAAATACATTTATGATAGTTTCATCCATCTAGCTGTTTTGTAATAGTTCTGACCTTCTGCTTCTCAGCTTTTGGAAACTACCTATAAATCATTGTCTTCAGCAATAGTTTCAAAGTTTGATTTATGTTCTATTTCTTACTACATTACTCACAGCTGCTCCTGTGAAGTCTTTAGTGAGAGGTGAGTGGTGAGCAGCTAGGGACATTTTTTCATTCACCTTGGTACTTTCCTTACTCCTGAAGGTCCCCTACTGTCCTCCAGCCCTCATGAGCATTGCAGCGCACCTCAGCGCTGGGATGTTCAAAGTATGAGTACCCTCTGCTGGCATGTTTCTGTAGTAGGCTGTGTCCTCTAACTCTCCAGTGTGGCCGTATCAATGCGCAGCACATGACCCACTTACACTTATCCCCACATATTCATTTTGGGAATTCATTTCAGTAACAAAATTTTGTCTTTATTTAAAGTATTCGCGATTAAAATCTGTTTTCTTTCTTCGTTTCTCCTCATTAGATATTTATAAAGTATTTTATTGCATTAGTTCAAAGTCTGGTTGGTGCCTTACTACTTACTGAAAAGGTGCCGTTCAGAATACCCGCAGAACACTGTTAAGGGCAGATATTCCTTCAGAGGCAGTTTTGTACTTTAGTAAGTTTCACTATTCAAAATTTACTGAAGTTTTACTATTCTAAATATGCATTTTTTCCGTCACAGTGTGACACACACAGGTCATTGTAAGTAATTTTTTCCCCTGCTTGGTCTTTAGATCATTGACATAAATATTTTCCCCAACAATCAGCATTTAGACTAAACATGTTATCACTTGGTTGTAAGTGCTGAGACACTTGATGCATGTTACATGCGATGCTGACAGTCTGCAGGAATCACACATCAGTGATGGGAGCCTTGAGGAGGAATCTGGCAGCAGAAATAGAAGAGGCTGTGTCATCATTGTCTTACTTTCTACCAAGGAAGTAAATAGCAAAAAAGAAATGTTCTTCTGGTGAAAAGACTGAAAGAAGAACTTCTCATGGGCTGGAGGTACTATTTGGCTGGTGGATACAGGCCCCGTTCAGCCACTCTTAGCTGGAGTTCAGAAGGGAGACCATGGGATCTGAGCCCTTTGCTGACTCTTGAATACAACGGCAAGATAGCATGGCTGGAAGCAAGGAGTTGCTGCAAGTCAGTATTAGAAATCCCCTGCAGGGCAAGGGAGGAAGCAGAGATGGTGCTGACTGCAGTTTGCCCCATATCTGGTTCTGACCATTCCCTCTCATAGACAGTTCACTACATCTTCATGAAAGAAAAGCCCAGGTTCCCTCAGGCCCTAATTGTCCTGCTGTATTTAACTCCTGCTGTCTATGCATCTCTGGCATACAGGAACCAACTGCCCCCTCTGGGGCCTCTCACAGATGTTTTGTAGGCTACTTTATAACTGGACAGCTGTTGTAAGTTCATAGAAACCCACATAAAACCATGACAGTTGCTTTTAAAGCTGCTTTAGTGACAATTGCCTAAAGCAAAGCCTGGTACCTCTGGTTTCTGTAAAACATCACACACATCTAGAACAATAAAGCTATCACTGAGCAAGCAACACAGGAGAGATTCTGAAATAACACTTTGGGCTGTACACAAAAGAGTAAATGAATGTATTAATTTTCTGTGTTTCAAGTAGTCCTTTGGAGTTCTGAAACAAAATAGAAGGCAGTGCCTGGTAGGTGCTGGTTCTTTTGCAACTCATTCCATAGCTTCACCACTGCACCCACCAGCTGGGTGACAACTGAACTGAAGAGAAAGACAACAGCTTGATTTCTTTTCCTTTCCTTGACACCTAGGGAATCTCTGGTAACTAACATGATCCTCCTTAGATGTGGCACCTTATGAAACAGCAGTTCTTGAGTACAACACCCTCCAGAGGGACTTGCGTCATGTCTGTGCTTCTGCTCTGTAGTATTTGCTATGAACATGAAACCATCACTTTGCAGCTTATACTGCAGCCCCAAATTCATTGTCTTCCCAATTCTGGTGATAATAACAATTTCAAAATGCTTTGACATCTACTTCTCTGGAGAAATGTGATCTGCTTTCTTTTCCTGATAGCTCTGTCAAACTGAAAAGTAGCTGTGAAATACCTGGTGGTTTACAAATCAGACAGAGCAATGAGAGTTTGCAAGTCTGAAGCTGTGTGATTACTGCAGATAAAGTCTGTTAAATTCAGATATTTGGATTTTTGTTTCTCTTTCTTGAAGGGAGCCTGTACTGTTGGTTTGCTTTGCCTTGCTGCTCTGATTCATACTTACAGTCATGAGGCATAGCTAGCCTCAGCCCCTTTCTTCTATCAGGAGCGATCTTAGATTCAAACTCTTAGTCATGGAAGTTGCAGAGTTTTGACTTTAAGATCCTTGGGCTTCTTTACTAGACTCTTCTGATTTGAAAGATTTGTTTTCAAGAGGCTTTATCTGTCTTTAATTGTACTTTGTAAACTGAATGGTCAGATCCAGCTGAGATCAAAAGGTTGCCATCAGATTAAGGGAGGTAGGTAAATAACTATTCTGAGACCCCCACAGAATTCAGAGACACAGACAAAGCTGTGTCATTAGCAAAGCAGACAGTTGGTAGGATTTCTCTTCTCCAGCCTTAACTATGGCCCCTTTTACACTTGCATATGGTTATCAAACAGGGGCCTTGTACCACATTATGATGCTAATATCTGACCCAGTATCCTGCTGTCATTTATGTTGGATAATTACAGACTACATGGAGTATGTTCATATGAAGTACAGAAAATAGACATGGGAAATGTCTGTTAAGATATTGGTCCAGGAATGCCTTTGTTAGTGGTTTGTCAGGAGAGGGTAGGAAGAAAATTTGGTGCATCTTGACTTGACAGTTTTTAAAACCTTTCATCTCCTTTTTCCTTCCCATCCTCCCAAAGACAGCCCTCCCTTCAAAGTGCCTGACTGCAAAGATTTGCAGACTTGAAATACAATTCCATGATTTTCCCATTTCCATCTCCAAAAATCTCATCCATATCACCTAAACTGTTTCCTCAGCATCTGCAGCCACCCTTAAAGTAGACAAATACTGCAGCTGCTCAGCACATGTAGAGCTTTGGATCAACCTGCTCTTTTCTGTTCTTGCACACAATGCAGTGTCAATGCTACATCAATATTTATCATTCATTTCCAGCTATCAAAAGGCAGTCACAGTATTTGCCCAACGTTTTAAAGTGATTGGGAACCTTTCAGTGCTATGTATTAAATAGCTTATTTTGCTGCTGTCAATTGAAATATGTGTAACTGCTCTGGATATTGTCCAAGAGCCTCTCATGATCCCCTTTATATTCAACTGAGGCTTCTGCTGGGAGACAGAAAGCGTGTGTGTGTGTCTGGGAGAGGGTGGGGTGGAATATTCATGCCATTGAAAAGACTCATGTTGTTACTTAACAACTACATTAACCTCATGTCACAAGTCATGACCTTGTGCTGACCCTGGCTAGAAAAGCAGCCCAGCTCTGAAGTACAAAACATGAAAGTGGGAGAAGTAAGTAGCAGAGGAGGAGAAAAGATCAGCTCTTCAGGGAAGAGGCTTCCAAACCCATTCAGACAAAATGCCAGAAAAGAGCAGCACAGGGGCTGTGCATAGGCCATCTCCACCCAGCCACTCACTCATTGGTGAAGCATTTTCATGGTGAGCCTTTCATAGCCAGCTGCAGACTGACATGACCTTTAAACCATGAGGTTCCTTTTCATGCAAGGCACCCTGATAGCGGGAAGTGAAGGAGCCTGAGCACATACAGACTGGAGCCTTTAGATCTCTTGTTTCTGTCCTTTGCCTTCCAATAAAGGCGTGTTTGCACAAGTGCTGCATTCAGAGATGAGCCTGGCAGCTCATCCCACCTGAATTTCTGAAGGGAAAATCCTTTCTCCTTGGCTTTTTGGAGTCATTTTGGTAGCAGTGATGGGATTTACAAATCCCCCTCTGCAATGTCAATATTGGGAAATGGGCAAAGTGACCCCAATTTTAAGTAAAAAGGCACGAAGTGGGATCTGATTGGAGAGCAGAGCAAGAGCAGGAGGGCAACAGGAGTTTGTTTTGCACAGCAAGAGCTGTGACAAAAGTTGTGTGGACATCTACAAAGGTACTTGCAAGGCAGGCTGGTGAAGGGCTCTGGGGGGAATACCAACTCCCAGAAGCTCAAGCACAGTGTTTTTCCCCAACCCATATTTTCTAACAGAGTAGCAGCAAAAGTGGTGACACCACAGGATTGACAGGGAGCCTGTGGAGGTGTTACTCACATGCTTTGCTGACCACATGTTTTGGTCAGCAGGCACCTCACTGCTCGAGGAACTGCTAGTCCACCTGATCAGTGGCTCATTTACCCTTGTTTGCCATCTCCAGCAGACACCAGGACAGGGTGTTTCAGAGGAATTGCCATAAAGAGCCTTTCTAAAATAGCCTGCTTCAAAAAGAGGCCCTTGGTGCAAGCAGAGATTGGCTTCTGTTCTGAAGCTTGAGGTTTATGAAAATTGGTGTTTCTCTTTGATTTTCCAGTAGTAAATAATTACAGGTTTGACATCCTCAGGCTTTAAAGTATCATGAGTCAGTCACCCAAGTATGAGATGGTTCATAAAATTCTGACTAACCTAAAAATAATAAACACTGCGTTATTTTTGCTTTCTTCCTGGATTTGCATCCTTTTGGGTTGCAGGTTTTGGGGTTTCTTCTTTGGCTGTTGAACATCTGCTCCTTATTCCAAAGGCTGAGGACTGTACACATGCACAGCAAATCCCAGGAGTGGGGTCATTCAGAGAAGCTGGACAGCTCTCAAAAGCTGCAATGAAGTACAGTAGGTCTGCCATGAAATCCTACAAAGTAACCTTGTGCCAGGCCAGGAAGTTCCCAAATGTATCTGGTCCTATACTCTCAAAGGGGCTGTATCTTGTGTTTGATCTGCAGGGGCCAACACCAGATAGACCTTCCCGTTTGACAACAGCCAGGCCTGGCCAGCTGTGCCAGGGACCCCTCCTACTTCCCTCCTTGGATCCTGCTTTCAGCTCAAGGCTGCTGGCCCAGCACTCTGTTTACATGTTTCCAAATTCAAGGAGGAAAAGTGAATATCAAACAGACCTGTGCTCTTTTGAAGTGGCTAAAGGATGCTATCAGGTTTGGGGAGGGGGTGTTGTGCCTTTGAGGCTTGTTTGTCTTTCCCTGGTCCTTCTGTGCAGGCCTTTAACCAGCCATTCAAATCTTCAAAGCCACCCTAACCCCAGCAGTGCAGCTTCCTTGGAGCTGGCACCATTACCAGGACTAGGATGTTTTGTGTTGAACCACTTTTCTGTGTGGTTTTCAGACGTGGATGTTTCTTTATTCTTTTGAAATAAATAATTGGACTGGAATTAGTTACTGTCCAACAGGAAGAACATGAGGGAATTAGTTTGTTTTTCAAGCAGGAGGTTTCGTCCCCCAGCAGTGAGCTTCCTTCTTTTATGTCAGCTGCAATGATTGCCATTTGGAGAGCTTTTAGCAAGCTTACACATTAGTAGGTGATGGATTTATGTTGCATCCTACTCCTTTTCTCAGCTTTAGCACTTATAATTAACCAAAATCTTGCTGTGGCTTAGGGCTTCAGTCTTAAAACTATTGTCAGTGTCTTCCCTCTACTGGTAAACGGTTGAAATTGCTACTTGGACACTGAATGATGTGGAAAGGCTTATTTTAGGACCACTTTGCCGAATCTCTTAATGTGAATAAATTATAAATATATTATAAATGTAAATATAATATATTATAAATGAAAGACCTGATTTTTCTAATGAGAAATTAGGGAGGAAAATCAAATGTTGAAACTCCAAATTCTTGATGTAGTTGCAGTTTTGAATATCAATGTTAGAAAAAAACAACAGCAAAATATTTTCAATTCCTTGCTAAGAGCTTTTTTATCCAGGATCTTGTTAATCGAGTCTTCTTATAGGTTTTGCAAGAACTGGACTAAACGCAGCTCAGACATAGAATCATTGAATCATTTAGGTTGGAAAAGACCCTGAAGATAGAGTCCAACCAAGGCGCTGCCAAGGCAACCACTAAACCATGCCCCTAAGCGCCATAGCTACTGTTTCTTCAATACCTAGAGGCATGGTGATTCCACCTCTTCCCTGGGCAGCCCATTCCATGCATACAATACAAAGCTGTGCTCTGGCTAAATGCAACCAGCAAAAGGTGGAAAAAGGTAACAGAAAGAAAAAAACATTCTGGCCATTTTTCTAAGTTTCATTTTTCCCCATTTGTTTTTCACTTAAAAATTATCAGCAATATCAATTCTGTTTAGGGGAAATGTCTTGGGTATTTCTGTGTTCTAGACAGGTGCACAGAAAAAGTGCTATTTTTGTTTGTAGGTCAGTTAGGTGTGCCCTAAATGGAAAGTAGCAGAGATTTTGCATTCTTTAGTATTCTAGGCAGTGAGTGCAGGTAACTGTGAAAGGCAGCAGGATTGACATTTTAGAAAGCGATTGTTTAGTATCTGGGCTTTAATCTTATTGTGATCACTCTTTTGGTTCTCACAGCCCGTAGGTCTAGTGAAGGTAAAGCTTGTTTTCAGCTCTGACTTCTGGAGCTTGCTTCATTTGTGGAGTAGCAGAAACCTGCTTTAGATCTGGCAGCTCAAAATGACCCCCTGAAAACTTGACCAAATCCCTCTGCTTTGGTAGTTGCATGTCCACATGATTCCTTTATGCAGAGGAATCACCCTCCTTGAGAAAATGCCCTTCTGATGAATCCTCTTGCATTTGGCTCTTCAGAGCTAGCAGGGCAGCATATATGGCCTAGAATAGAGCCTGGAACAACAGGTCTCTGCCTTCTAGAAGATCTTTCTTCTTTACTTGCCAGATGCCTTGGACACCTCTGCAAACTTGATTGGACAATATGGGAAAAAGCATCTTTCTCTCTACTGCTAAAATCAGTTTTCTCATCCCTTTGTGTATGTAGTAAGGGTTTTCCCTGTTGTTACAAATTGTCGTGGTTTAAACAACAGGGGAACCCAGGACACAAATCTATGTTGGGTGCCATTCAGATGGTTTGCTTGTATGAACAATCTTATAAAGGTTTAGGAACCTGATGATTGCACAGGGTGTCTATGACAGTCTGCATGATTCAGGTATTAAAGTGGTCAGAAATCCTAATGAGATCTTTATGTTCTGATGTGCTTTGTTGCTAGAGTTTGGTGTATGATGCTTAAGACAAATGGTTGGAAGCAGTCTGAGATGGCCTGGCTATGGGACTGCATGGGCTGCTCTATATTGAATCCTACCAAAAAATAGCTTCAGCAGATTGATAGATTTTGTCCTTGCCCAGTTATAAAGAATGGGCAGAGATTAGAAACTAATCTTTGATTGGAAGCCTTTTAAGGATACAAAACTGTTGTGTGATTTTTCCCTGTATTGTCTTCTGCCAAAATGTTCCCCTTTCCTATCTCCTGTAATTTGTCATGAAATTGTTATCCTAATCTTAGGGACATGGTGATAATTTCCATGACAACACAGAAAGATTCCAGAAACAGAGATTTCTGACTAAATATATGAAGGTTGTCAAGAGTACAAGTGCAATAATTCTTCCTACCCACTGTGAATAACAGGCAGGAAAGCTAAGGTTATGTGATCTCATCTTTTGAAGCAGAAATTTTCTTAACACCATGTTGATTTACTTCTTGCTGGATTATTTTAAATAGGGTGAATAAGCTTTTCTACAAACAAAAGCAATATGTCCTTAATATGCAGCTTCACAAAGCCACCTATGTGTCATAATCTTAAATTGGTCTTGAATGCACCTAAAAATACAAAGCAAACACCCACAGAGCTGTGGCTTCATGAAAAGGTGGCTGGAAATAATGGAAACATTTCCAAACCAACAGATTGATCCAAATATGAAACTGTGCTATTAGGACTTAGTCTGCAGTTTAAAACTCTCCATAATAAGTCCTAATGCATCACACTTGGAAATGTCCAAAAATAAAGAGACTTTGACCCTGAGCTGTCATTTCCCATATTGGCTGATCTGTGTTTGAGGGAGTCAAAGACAGGACTTGGACCTGCTCAAGCAAGTCCAGTAGAGGCCATGGAGATGCTGCGAGGGCTGGAGCAGCTCTGCTCTGGAGCCAGGCTGAGAGAGCTGGGCTGGGGCAGCCTGGAGAAGAGAAGGCTCCTGAAGGGGAGACCTTGGAGCAGCTTCAGTGCCTGAAGGGGCTACAGGAAACCTGTAGAGGGGCTTTGGACAAGGGCCTGTAGGGACAGGCCAAGGGGAATGGCTTGAACCTGCCAGAGGGGAGACTGAGCTGAGCTCTTAGGCAGAAGCTCTTCCCTGTGAGGGTGCTGAGGCGCTGGCACAGGGTGCCCAGAGAAGCTGTGGCTGCCGCATCCCTGGCAGTGTTCAAGGCCAGGTTGGATGGAGCTTGGAGCAAGCTGCTGTAGTGGAAGGTGTCCCTGCTCATGGCAGGGGGGTAGAACTGGATGAGCTTTGAGGTCCTTTCCAACTCAAACCAGTCTGGGATTCTATGAGTACACAGTTGTCCTTATATAAGATGGGGTTTCCCTTATAGTAGGGGTGGGTTTTTTTTGATTTTAATCATCATTATTATATGACACCAACACTATGCTTGATGTGTCCTGAGGTGGGGACAAACCCTGTCTTCAGCAGCTACCAGCTTAAAAAGAGAACAAGTCCCTGTGCCTGTGCCTTGCCCAGGATGGTATCAGGGTCAATCACATGCAAAGCAGTTGGTATTTGCTCTATAGCTCAAGTGCTGGGTAGGGAGGTAACTTTTTAATAAAGCTATTTACGGATGTAGGAAAGCTCTCACTGTGAGTGATCTTAGTTCTTCTCTATCCTGCACCCACACATGGCAGTGACTAACTGCTTCTAATTCATACTAATAGCTTCTTAGAGTAAAATGGAAATGGTTGGCTCTTCATACTGCATTGCTCTTTTATTGTGGTTCCTCTTTATATGTATATCAACAAGCAATGCAATTTACCCCACTGTGCCTTGCTCCTTGGAGAGAACTGGCTGTTCCTACCTTTCTGCTGCCTTGATAAATGCTCCATTTGCATGGAAAATAATGCAAATCAGTTGTTGAGCTTTTGCCTTATTTAATTGCAAAGCTGGTTCTGTGTAAACAGGCTGATGGTGTTCTGTTTGCTGACAGGAAGAAAAAAGAATTGGGACAGTTTATATTTGCAATGTTTATTTTTTGGGGGTGGCTTCTGGCCTAATCCTGGTGGAGACATTTGGGGTTTATTGTGTGCTTGAAAATGAAAAGACTATAGAAATAACCCCCTGAATCTTCTTGGTGCGAAGGCTTTGATTCAGCTCTGGTCCCCTGACTCTTCTTCTGTTGTATTATTATTAAAACCTGAAGTAGCAAATGAAAACAGATTAATTGCATATTGGCATCCAGCAGCTTTGAGTCTCTGTTTTCCAAAACGTTCTGCTGCTACTTAACATCACTAAAAGGCTGTAAGTGCTGGATTGATGACATTCTGTTTGTTTCACCTTTCTTTATAGAGGTATAAATCATTATGCAAGGTGGAGGAAAAGGCACTTTTGCATGGTAGGTTTTTCTGTGTCCAGTCTTGCAACCTGAGGAAGTCCAGAAACTTCTTATATATGGCAGCATCCATGGACACTGTCCTTCTGTCTACAACAAAGCAAAAGAATAGTGCTCAGGATTGGGGCCTGAGTAGAAGAAATGCCTGGAAAGGGTTGGAGGCATGTGCTGCAGTCTGTGGTTTGCCAAATAAAGTGCAGTTTTCCTGAATCAGTTCCAGGCCTTTCCTTGTTTGTTTCCATAGTGTGCCTCAGGATGAATTGCTGTATGACCTCTAATAAGACTTGTCACAGAGTTTCTTTGGAGGTGTCTACCACATTCCAGGGCATTGTGCAATAAAAAACATCCTTGTTTTCCACGCAGCCTTTGTGTATGTGTAGGAATGCTGGTACCATGTGTCAATCTATGAGATTAGTTATCCCCCGGTTATCCCAGTCATGAGCAGGGATGGTAGCTGGACATTCCTCTGCATAGGTGCTTCAGGAACTGATCCAGACACAAACACCTCTACAGCAGCTTTATAAAGAACTTATTGTTTCCCCTAGTCCAGGTGCTTTTACTCTTTGACAGCATTTGTCTGCTGAGGTTAGTGTGAAGGAGATGGGTCTCCTAAACCCAGAGAACACTCAATTCACATCTAGTAGATCCCTGGAAAAACCTTTCCAAGATGTTCAGCCCTCACTGAAGTGACATTAGGACTAAAACCACTTTCTTTCCAGCCCCCTGACACAGCCAAATCACTGTCACACTCTTGTCATTCACATTTATCCAGCAATCCCTGGCAGCAGTGGCTTGTGCAGGTACCTGAGCTGGCTGTAGTACCAACCCTTGCCCTGTCCCCACATTAAGCTGTAATCCAAACTAGTTGGTCCTTTAAGCTTGCACCAGCCAGGCTATTGGAGAGGGGAATTCAAACCCAAGTCTGCACACAGTGGGGATGCAGCAGCTCAAGTTGTAATAGCTCATCAGCTGCTAATCCAGTCCTTATGTGCAGCTAATGAAATCATGCTGTGGATTGGAGTGGGTTTGGATAGGGATTGCTCATTTTGATGCTAACTGTTGCTGGGAAAATAAGCATTTGAGTTCTGGCAGTTGATGCAGGTGAGGTAACAGGTACTGTTATTCTCCCACTCTTCAGGATGTTACTGTCTTATGTGGTTAGAGAAGTTTTAATGATACTAGGATTTTGTGGAACAGAGAAATCCATCTTTTCTTAGGACAGACTTAAAATGGATCAGCCTCTTGGAATTTTAGTGATCCAGAGGACATGGGCTTAGTCTCGTGACTCCTTTTCATTCCAGAATAGCTTGTGGTATTTTAGTGATAGGGATCTGCACAAGCCTTGTCATTCTGGGCAAAAAACACTTTCACAAGAAGTGGCTGCAGTCAAAGAACTGGTTCTTTTAAGTCACAGACTTTGGCCTCAAAGTGCTGTGGAATGCCCTGAGCTCTAAATGCAGGAGGAAAAACATATTTGCAGGCAGAGTTCTCATCGATTCTATCAGTGGGGACACTGAGTGGTATAAATAAAGGAACTTCAAGAACAGACTGTATTTAGCTCTAATTAAAGGAAGCTTTCAAAATTTGCCAAATTAAGTAAATACTGTATTAGCTCTCTGCCTCTTATAGCCACGGACAAATTAGTCCATTTGAAAGCTAAACTGCTTCCTGGAGACACATAAAAAGATATTGTGCTCTATATGTTATTTTACCACAGAAAGTTTTGGATGAGCAAAATGATACTTATGCCCAAATTAAGGGCTCTGCAGTCTGTGATGGCTTCCTGCACCCTTCAGTGACTGTGATTATATAGCTCCCAAAAGGACTGTGCTGAATGCAAGGGAAAGCTCACAGGATCTGCTGTATGAAGTTAAACCTGCAGTTGACTTTGCTGCTCATGTCTCAAACAAGAGAAACCCTTAACCATGAGGTGATTTGGGGGGGGGGAGGACAAATCTGGTGTAACCAGAATGGGCTCCCATAGTTGTACTCCCCATCAGGCACTGGTGCTGCCATTGGGACAACTCATTGGTATACCCTTGATTAAGTGGATTTGTGTCAGTGTGGGAGACACCTGGGGCTTTGGGTGCCCAGTCTTGGACCATCCATTGTCAAGGGTGTTCTTTGTGCCATTTAAGAGGTAAAGATAAACTTTAATATATGTGGGCTAATGTGGTCATAAGAGATCAGTACGTAACACCTACTTTAGTTGAATATTTACTTAAAAAACTGCAGTCCCTTCATGAAAGGAGTTAACAATTATGCCTTTGCAGTAGAAGCTCATGCTATATGCAGTAAAAGCTGTTATAAGAAGGTCTTTCTCTTAACATGAGGGGAAAGAGTTCATGAATCCACACTAGATATTTGCCACGCCAGATAGTTGTCTAGACCCTCCTTATAGGATATTTTAAACAAGGTCTTTATTGTATAAGGTTGATATATATATGATGTCTCCATACAATATGGTGTCTCCATATAAGGGAAAAATAGGTTCTTTGAGGCACAATTCATCTCATCCTGGCAGAGATATTCCCAGATGTCTAGGATAAGCCAAAGTGTGCCCTTCATGTACTCATTTCTCTTAGTTACAGGGAGAAGTTGGAAAACGTGCCCTCAGATATTTATGTCTATGCTGTAGCTATCCAAAGTTACTGAGGATAATTTAGGCTGTGTGCTCTTCAGGGATGCCAACAGACAATCTGTGTGTCCAACTCTCCACCTATTTACACATACAGAACATTCTCACTGCAGATTTGCTTTCATGCAAATGAACAATTTGAGTTCAGCTGTTACAGTCTCAGGAATAATTTAGGGACCTCTCATGATTTGTGCATGGCTGTGGTGCCATCCAGAAATATGTTAGAAAAAGACAAAAGAGACAAGTTAAAAGCTGGGACAAACCCGAGGAATTCAGTCAGAAAAATCTCATGTGGGATTCCTGAGCCTAATCACTTTGATTGCATTTTCCTGTAATTTATAGCAGCCTGTACAAGCATTAATCATGCTGCAGTGACAGAATACATATTAAACCCTATCAGCTTCCATAATATATGTGGTTTCTCCCTCCCCATTCCTCCCTTTCTTTCCATGTTAGTTCTTCAAAACTAGAAAGCCTAATGCTAACTCTGAGCTGAGGACTGAGCCTTTTCACAGTTTGGTCATGTCTCCTGCCTTCCTCTGCTTTGGCAAGTGCTTAGCAAACCATCAACCCCCACAGATTTTGTGGGTATATTTTGTCAAATCTTCATTTCCAGGTAAGGAAACAAAGGTTTAGAAGGAAATGTACAATCACTGGCTCTGAAACTTTCCAGTGTTAGGCTCTAAACCAAGACTTCTATCAAAGACTGTTGGCTTCCATTGTTGTCTGCACTGGGACTATTTTATCTGAAGTGACACTTGCTTCATTTCACCAGCTCACAGATGATCATCTGGGTGTAATTCCTGACAACCACAGATAAAGAGGGTTACATTCTAAGGCCTCCAGAGAGCAAGTAATTAGGAACTGGGTTTAAGTACAACTGGCCTGAAGAAATACAGAACTGTTAGTGTGGAAGTATCAGAGTGCTCCATAAAAGCTCCATGCCATACACACCTGATTGACCTGGCCCAAGGTGACAGGAGTAAAGAGATCCCAACACCCACACACATCAGGCACACAGGCTGCTGGATTCCAGCATGGGTTATCCAGCTTGGAACAGAAAACCAAATTCATACACGAGTGGTTTGCAAATAAACCAGGCTAAACAGAGCCCAGCTTCCCAAACTGGGATGTACTGTGGGGAGCCTTGATGGTGGAAAAAACCTAAACCTCTCTAAATTTGGAAGCAAGCAGGCTCACAGCTTGTGAGCAGGAACATCTTCGGTTACCAGTAGGTGTCATTGCAGGTTTGCAGACAGGGGAAATTTACTGGGGCCCAAGCACCAGGCCATGGCCATGCTTCTTGGATGCATGCACTATGGAAGCCTCTTCATCCTCCCAACTTAAAGCTTTAGGGTGGTGCTGAAAGAAATCTTGTTTAATCCCCCATCTATCATTTTGAGTTGAATTTTTCTCTGTTTAGGACCAGTCATCTTTATTGCAACCATTTCTTTTTAGCCATAATAACCCTTCTTTTCTGTGTATCTAAACCCCTTGCAGTCAATCTGACCAGGATAGAAAACTTTAATACTCAAGTGAAGAATGCTATAGAGATGAATGCGGTGCAACAGTTCAGCATAGAAGATTAGGGTATGCCCTTCTCCCACTTATTTTAGAACTTGTCCTTCCAAGAAGGAATATTCAATCACATCTGAGCTAATATTTCTGTGTGCAATGTGCTCTGCAATGTGGACATGAAACCACATTTGTAGCCTGCTCCAGGATCTTTGGAGGTCAAAGATCTAAAACTATAATTACGGCTTCAGTCCCTCCTGATAGGACAGGTTTCCTACCCTCAGTAATTCCTCTGCCTGTTCCTGTCCTATAAGGAATACGGGTGACTAGGGCTGTGGACAGTACTGGGGGAAAGGCCTCAGGAAAGTGTGTACAGAGCCACTTGTGCTCAGCCTTTGCTGCAATTATTTAGCCTAACACATCCTCAAATCACATTTCCTGTTTGATAGCTGCAGCACATTGGTATCCATACATGCTACTGTAATATACTTCCCCCTTTCTCTTCCTGTGTTGCTTCTGCATAATTAGAAGAGAAATTCTTGCTCTCAGCTCCTATTACTATGATGTAATTCCTCAGAGGAATGCCATTCTTCCTGTAGGACACTCCGACCCTCCTATATATTGATGGTGCCTCCCAGCTTTCCATCATCAGCAAGTTTTACTCGTGTGTTCCGACAGTTTGTGCCAGCGTCAGTCATAAAAATATTTAACAAGATTGATTCCAAGTATGGTTCCTCAGGAATTCTGGTGTTTGGTTCATACCAACCTGATCCTTTTTGGTCCATTCTTTTAGTTTTCTGTCTATGCAGAATCCTTATACCATTCATTGTTTTCTGTGGTTTAACTATAATTTCTCAGCTGATATTTTGCCAGATTCTATACTGGTGCTCATATAGATCAATTATATATCCACAGACATCTGGTGAAGAGCCATCCTCTTTCATTAAATCCCCAGATGCCTATTTGGATGCCTGAGTAGGGGCCGCTAAAGCACATAGTTTGGGGCTTTGGCAGTGGAAAATGTTGCCCTTGAAGCCTGGTATAAAGTATACCCCTCCACACAGCCCTTCTGTCACTCAGAAGTGTCAATGACACATAACTGCCCCCACAGAGTACATAGAGATGTTGAAGAAATGACCTACAAACGAAGAACTGAGAGTAATCATTTAGTATATAATATAGTAACTGCTGTAATAGAATGCACAAATAACTTGCTGTTATCCTTCCTTTAACTTTTTATCTAGCCAAGACTACCAATTCCCAGACTTTTGGGGCTACAATGTGCTCTTATCCATAAGGAAATGACCGCACATTGCCATGCACCTTCCTGTCATTTTTTGGTTGAAAAAGGCCATGTGGTTCTGCAGAGCAACTGCAGGTCTTCTATCATGACCTTGTAAACTAAGGGATGTGATTTGGGAACCACAGCTGCAGCACTAGACAGTGTTCAAGCTCCTTTTCCCTGCTTCCTAGAAGTAAGGTTAAATAAATACCTTCCTTAAAAGAGGCTGGAATTTCAAGGAAAAAAAGTTGTTCAACAAGCTGCTCCTCTGCAATCAAATGAAATATCTCATGCACACAGGACTGTTAGGAGCAGAAAAGCAGGTTTACAGTGACAAGGCTCTTTTTTTTGCTCTATATTTGCTTAAAATATGCTGGTGTTAAAATGATGGTTTGGTTTTGAAATATTTGGACTACATAAGACTCACACGATGGGCCCAGGCTGAGTAGCTCCTTATGGCTCATTTAATTTCCTACTCCTGACTTTACAGGTAGCATTGGGAATGGGACAACTGGATTTACTAGAGCATTGAAAGGTCGATTGGGCATGGCCAGGCAAGTACTCAAAGATCTTGATGCTTGTGGAGCTGCCATCATCATTAGAAACAACAGTAGAGCATAGAGAGGGAAACACACCAAAGAAGGAACATAACCATAAACTGAATTTAAATAGTATGACCTCAATTTTCCATGACTGGTTTCCTCAGTATCTCTTTAATTGCTTTTATGCCCTGCTAAATAACCAGACCAGAGAGTCCTGTTTATTTTTATGTGATAGCTTTCTTAGACCTGGAGTTCTGGACATGCTACTGCCACCACTGATGTTATAATCCATGAACATGCTTTGGTGAGCTTAGATGTTTAGGGAACAACGTCTGTCACATCTCCAATTCACAGCACAGTAAATGTGCAGCAATTGGAAAGGCTGCTCATACCACAGAGCATTTATTAAACACTGCTTGAACTTTAAAGGCAGGGAGATGACACTGCTGATGAATTTAGGCTTTGTTTTGCTCACTGAATACTTGTGGTAATATTATTTACTTTCTTGTGCTGTTCAAGAGCAGTGGGGCAGTAATTCTTCTCTGTATTTCTCCCATGATGTTGAGCAGTGCTCTATGATTATATGGGTTGTGCTTTATTCATTATGACCACTTAGAAGAACATCACACTGCATTGTTCCAGTGCCATACAAGCATTTCCAGAACAAATACCCAGCTGTATAACACTAAGGGCATGTCCCCATCACACAATGGAGTGTGGGGCAGTGAGTCCTCAGTTAATGCTGACCAAACCAGCTCCCAGACTGAAAGCAGTGGGGCTGTGGTAGTGCTGCATTTTGCAGTTAAGCGGGGATTATGAGCTAGAATGTAGCTTTGTGCTAACAGAGCTATACTGCTTTCAGTTCTGGGTCTGGCATTGCAGAGGCAATTGCTGTGCTGTTTGGATATACCAGCATGGCCAATGATAGCTCACAACCTCCTGTACTATGCTAGAAGGTACTGGGGCATCTATAAATAATCAGTTTGCTTGTTGCAAATATGCTACTTGTTTTATAATAATCTGATAGCCCACAGCACTCTCTCATGCATCATGATAGTCTGATGCTGCACAACAGGGTACTTGATATCCCAGAGACATCAATCCCGGTAGGAAGGAGCTCTGTGCCAGGATGAATCTCAGTGGGCTATTCCTGGAAAGTGAATTCAAAATATGCACGAGGATTTTAAAGCAAATCAGAGGGCTGCTAAACATGCAGAGCTTCTGTTTACACAGCTCTCCAAACGTTTTCCGTGTGACTTAATGGAGACAACCAGCAGACACAACAAAGGTTACCTCTTGCAAAGCTTTCTCTGCACTTGCAGAGGTAAGGTGGGCTTTGAAAAGATGGTTATCCTACTTGGTCTGCATGTGTGAAACTACCTTCCTAGGCTCAGAGATGGTTTTGCTGTGGGTGATTTTGAGGCTGGGTTGAATCCTCAGCTAATAAAACCAGGCAGCTGGATTTCTCTTGATCCATACAACTCTCAGGGTGCTGTGGCAATTTACACCACTTGAAAATGTGGCTTTGGCACACATAGAAAAAAACATCCCAGCTGCTTGATGTGGAGCCTGCACAGAGCCTTTGCAACAGGAAGCCCTGTGTCAAAACAGTTATGTTCCAGATCCATCCCTTGGAGAATATTCACAAGGTGAAGAGGAGGCAGTCTGCCAAGCCTGACCTTGCTTTAATTCAGCTCCCTGTGAGACATCAATCTGGGTTTCTTCTTCTGGGATTCACTTGCCTTAGAAACAGTAGTTCATTCCTAGGTTTACCCAGAAGCTACAGAGCTCTTGTAGTTGTTGTTTGTAATTAGAGAGCGAAGTTTAATCCCCACTTCCTGCTCTATTAATAACAAACCATCAGCTTTTCTCCACGCAAGGGAGCAGCCATAGAATAGTCAAAGCAGTGTGACAGGCTTTTGACCAATAGAGCTCAAACCACATTACAAAGGAAGGAAGTAGCATTTTCATTTCATTGGAACTGAAGCACAGGGGTGGGACAACCTGAGCAACACCCTGCAGTGTTCCTGGTCCCTTAGGTTACACCGTGGCTTGCATTAGCAGGAAAAGATGCCCCTGGGACAGGGAGTGAGAAGGTATGGGACTAGAGGAACTGGTAGTGTCCCACAAAAGATGTTCCAAAATACATATAGTAGCATTAAAGAGGACACTTAAATCAGGATCTTTCAGCTCAGCTTGAAGGCTGAAACTGGATGCTGAGAACTGGTAGCTCCGACCCAGGGAATTTTCTTGTGGCCCAGTTTAGAAATAAAATGTTTGGAGCTGCAGGCAGGAGTTTGACCTTTTCCCAAATCATAAATTGTTTCCATGTTGAGCTCCTAAAAGCAGTTCTGGAGTCCTCCTCCTTGCAGGAGCCTGCATCTTTATCCTGAAAGCATTAGAACCCACATTTGCCTGATAGTCTTGAGACAGGATTTGTACCTCAGCCCACAGAAATGCTCACTGACCAGCTTTGCTGGCTGTATCATTCACCACTTCAAATCTACTGTTAGCAGCTCTGTTATTTAAATCTTTCGGAACCCTGGTGACAAACTGGCCTGAGGATTTCCTGCCATGAAAGGAGTTTGTTTTCTTCATGCAGCTTAGGGGTGAGTGGTGTTGAGCAAGAGGATTTGTCAGCTGATTCCCTTCAGACATTTGTTATCATGTGGTGGGAAGATGCAGAATTTACTCTTCTCAGCAGTGGGCTGATCTACCAAATCTCTTTGTGTTACTGACAGCATTTGGGGAGGGGGTTGTCCTTAACTTTGCTACTTGGACTTGTGTATTGGGTATAAACTGTAGGGTTTACTACACAGATGTGTAAGCATACAGGGCTGCAGAAGTGACCCATGGGGGAGATGGCCATGAAGTGCCCTGTGCCTGCCACCAGCAGCTCTCACACCCACACAACACCCCCTTAAATGACAAAGCATCAGCCCACCAAAGGAGCATGTGGTGCACTTCCTCAGATGTGTTTTAGAAAGAGGAGCAAGGAATTGGGGTGGACTGAGTGTAACCAAGGGAGGTCGAGACTGTTATGTTTGGCTCAAGCACGAGGGGTAACGAAATGTGCTTACATCAGTGTTTGTGTAATTATTTATGTTTCCTTTTCCCCAATCCCTGTATCAGTGGTTAGTTTATGTCAATTGACAGACGCTAAGTAAGTAAAAATTCCCAAATGGAAACTTTTGCCCACAGAAGCAGAGGTGAAAATAGACAAATATGTGATGAACTGATCTGTAGAACATATTTTGCCACAGTGATAGTCATGAATGGGTGATTGCTTTGTCCTTGTAGGAAGCCCTGCAAATGAACTCAAACTAGACCAGTCTCTCTTTGTGTAAGAAGTGATCTGACATCAGTTTGGTCCAGGAAACCAAATTAATTTGCAACCTGATGAGTTTTTACATTGAAGTTTGACATATTGGGTAGAGCCCTTTGGTGTATGAAATGGATCTGGTAGCACAGGAAGAGATCCACACAGGCAGGAATGACAACTATAGCCAGCAGTACCCCCAGAGGAGTCCCACCTCCTGCATTTGCAGCGTGAGGAAGGACTGAAGCTGCAGTTTATGTCTGGGCAGAGACACTGTGAGAAACTCAAGGCACATTTTGCGATGTAGCGTGGGAACTGTGCCCAGAGCAGAAGCACGAACACATGGGAGAAGCAGAGGCAGCCTGGAGAAGGAAGCCCTTAAAGTCATACACACTTTGCCTATGGCTCCACCACAGCCATTCCAGCTGGCTTGGAGCTGCTTGAGAAACCATCCTCTTCATTTCTCTGGCTGTCTATGTGTTTCTCTGGGTTTATTAGCTCACTGCCCCATGCTTCCCCTCTTTTCTCCCCAACTCTCCCACACTTTGACCTCACACCATGAAACTGTCAGAGCAAGGAAGCAGTTTGAACTGAAACATTCATTCCACATTACGTGATTCTAGATTAAAGGCAGGAAATGTTTAACCCCTTGACAGCCTTCTCCCCTCATCCTGGGAAGCCTCGGGTTTGAAGCTCCTTGCAAACCATGTGTAAATAGGTGGTGATGAGCACTGATGGTTTTTAGAGGTATATTCATGTCTTACTAGTGGCTTTTACTAGTAGCCACAGCACAGGGGGTTGAGGGATTTGCAAACTGAGTGTCTTCTCTCAGCCCTGCTCATGGTTCTTGGTTCTTCCAGTATTGGGATGTATTTGCAGTGTGGGGAAATGTGCATTGCCAAACATACAATAAGAGATGAACATTTGGCTCCATTTGTTTCTCTTCATTCCCCAGTGTAAGGTTCAGAAGTGCAAATGGCTAAAATTAAGAACACAAAAATAGATAAAGAGAGAAATCTCAATGATTAGTACTCAGGATTTAGAAACAAAACTTCTTGCTTTCTTTAAAGCTGCCTAATAAATAATGCCAGCAGCAGAGAAATGGATCATTTCACAGCCCTGACACAAATACGTATTGTGAGTTTTAAAAGCTGCAATTTTGGCAGATTCTGGCTCTTCTGCAAGCCAGTTACTGCTCTCCAGCACAGATTGATGAACACTAGTCAGATGTATTTGGTATTTTGTACTAGCTCTTGGACTCTGGACTCCATAGGTGGTCTTGGCAGTTAAAAGGGTGGATAAGAATGGTCTACACTGAGACCAACAGTGCTGCTGTAGTCCTTAGGAGAAGAAGTGACTTTGACACAGGCATAATGGAACCACATGGGCTGGACTGTGACAAACACATGGTGGTTTCAGCACTGCTCTGAAGGGATGTAGATGGGAAATGCTGATGGTCTCCGAGGCCTGGCTTCTGGTTTCTATTTCAGCAGAGCACCTCCAGATCTGTAGCCCACAAAAACATTATGTTGGTTCTGCCTTGGAGAACCCATGGTTTCTCAGTAACCCTTTTGTGCCCTTGGAATGTTCTTCTCACAAATGTTGACCATCCCAAATGAAGGGATGAGAGCACAGGCTGTTGAGCCAGAATAGCCATTACTGCTTTCTCTATATTCAACACTGCCACCAGTCCATTACATCCCCAGTGCTTGAGAGAGAGTCATTCTCTCTTACTGGAAATCAAGTGCACATAGGAGCATCATTTTGAGATTTTACACTTCTCTTTCACTCCTCTAACCCACTGCTCTTTAAAGGACAGTCACAGAACTGCTCAGGTGTCTGACAGGTACCTTGTTCTGCAGGTTAAATAATGAAGAGTCTTGTTCATTTGAAATGATAAACACCTTTTCTTGTAGAGCATGACTACGAGTTCCAGTTCCCAGCACATGTAAAAGCAGCCCAGACACCCATGATCTTCATCAAAACCAGGCAGGCAACAGAATACGCTGTTGCACTGTGGTGTGATACTCCAAAATGGTCTCATTTTTCCTCATGGCATAGGAAAATATTGAGTTTTGAAGTGAAATACAATGCAGAACACTGTGAGAGTGGTGGCTCCTGCAAGCATCTGGAAACCTGGATCGCAGTCAGCAAGTGACATACTTCAACTCTTTTTCATGAGAGTTCAAAGGCTACCTCAGAAAAAACCCAATCCCTGCTTATCTGGGGAGTTTTTTAACCAGGAGGAGGTACAATGTGTCTCCAGGTTCAGCAAAAAGAACTAATACCTTTTCAAAATGATCAGTTACTGGTTGCTTGTGTTCTGCCTTAGTACCCAAGAAAAGGAAAACTGCTTTGCTTAGGAACAGTCTCCACAATGATCCATAATAACAACACAAGGCTCACATACTTTCACCCATCACATTTAGAGAGTGTGCAGCTTCCCCTTGTCCTGCTGCAGAGCAGACAGTAAGTGTTTGCATGATGAGATCCAGAGCCTGGGTCTTGAAACCCATTTGGATAAAAAGGAAAATGTAAGAAATGTATCTTCTAAGGAAAAGAAGATTGGTTTGACAGCTCCTAAATGAATTAGATCCTTGGGTTTGCAGAGCCTACCAACTCTGCTTCATATTTGGTGTTTTTCCATCCATAGGAACCCTTGCTGAAACATTGTTATTTGGGATAAACTTTGCTGACTTTGTGATGGATCAAATTATTGCCACCAGAGGAGGCTGGCACATGAAGGGATACTAGAACTGGGTCTGCTGCATGATTTTCCATGCTCCTGTTTATTCCAAACCCTTCAATAATGGGAAAAACCTGACAGAGCAGAAAATCAGCAGCTGCTCTGAGCTCAGGTGCAACTTGCACCACGGCTTAGAGAAGAGGACTTGCTTAATTCAACCAAAGAGACTTAAGAGAAGAGCAGCAGAACTTTGCAAGACCTGAAGAGGTTTCAGTAAGCAGTGACTGCACAACACAAATGAGCTCAACATTGTAAGCACAAAACAAGGGAAGGAAATATCAGGCTAAGGCAGTGAGAGCACTTGGGGAGAAATGGCAGGAATTCAAAGGGTTGTCTAAATACACAGTCGGACTGACTTCATTTAGATGTGCTTTAAAATGCTTTAGGTAAATAAGGTCAAAAGGCTGGGAAGCCACACTTGCTATGAACCGTGTTTGGAGTTAAAATACTTGGAAATATATTTTAAACTAAACAGCAAAAATTATATTTCTAAGCCAAAGGAAGAACAATTGCAGGAGGTTTTGTTTGCTAAATGAGAACAAAGGCATGAACAGAGAGGGATGAGGAAGGGCACAGGCAATGAGAACAGGGGTGAAAAAAGATCAAAGGAAGAGTCTCACTTTGTCTCCAGAGGTGATAGATCTTTTCTAGCACCACTGCTCCTGTTTTGGGGGTGCTTAGAGTAAAACGGGAGAGCTTTACCACTTTCAATTGCATGGCTTTCCTGTACTAGCCCCAAAGGAGATGGGTTCAGCTCATAAGAACTCTGAGCACACATGAACCATTGAATCCTGGCAAATATGTCATCGTGTTCTGCCACTCTGGAGTCATGGGCTGGCTCTGCAGATAGAGCAGCATGCTGCTCCAGCAGTGTCAGTGTGATTCTGACCCAGTCTTCTAGCCTGTAATGGGCAGAGGCAAATCCAGCAGGAACAATGAGCTGGCAGCCTTCCAGTTTGCCTTGTAAAACAATCAGACAACCATTTTCTGGTACAGCCTAAGTTTCTTTGATGTCTCAGAAAGTTACTCTTTCCTCTTCAGCTGTGCACCTGGCATAAAACCTGTGTGAAGGCAGGGACCCTAGATACAAATATTTCTGAGTTCTTCCTTGAAATCAAGATCTGAATTTTCCATTTGTTCCTATGTTTTGAGTGTAAACATGGGATCCAAACAACTCTGAATTTAAGGAGTCCAGAATCAAGATATGAATTCAGATGTTAAGATTTAAGCCATCCCTACTGCCAATGCAGGCATGCCCTTTGTTTCTCATTGGTGAGTCTCTCCTGTGGATGCTAAATTGCATAACAAATATGTGTTAATATCTTTCCTCATCCTTATGGACACATAACTTTGATTAAGAGACCTGGCCAAGATCATCAAGTCACAGGAAAAGTTAAAAATGGAGCCTGATTTTCCCAAGTCACACTGTATTTCCATTGGGAACCACTGGAAATGTGTGAGAAATGCATCTGACAGGAATACTGCAGAAAATAGCCATTTACAAATAAATTCAAGAACTCAAAGCCAGACTTCCTATTACTGTAATTGCACCCAGTTCCAGGATGTCAGCAGTGCTTTACTCAGGCAGTTCCTAACATAGCTTATAATTTAAATAACTTTTCCCAACTTTTAATTACATTCTTCTGTAACAAAACTCACTGTGCTTTGTGCATACCTTGGGGGAGGTGGTATGGTCTGGTAGCTGTTGTTGAAGCATTGGGAATTAATTACAAAGGACACAAGTTTGTGAGTTCCTCTCATGCACTTGCTCAGCTGTGTAACCTTGGGGCAAATCACTCAAGTGTTTTGTGCCCAAGTAAACCCAGCTGTAAACCATCTTGAAAACCAGATGGTGCACAAGATTTAAATGGCTCAGGAGAATGAAAAGAGATGGGAGTAAAAGAAAAGTGAGTTTTATAGCTTATTGCTGATGGTATTGCTTCCAGTGGAATTAATCTGGACTTAATATAACAGAGAAGAGAATTTGCCTTGATATCCCCCCCAAAAACTCATTCTCCATTTTTTTTCCCCTCTTCTCTCTTGACTTTATGCCAAGTACCTTCTCTCTAGAGGCTTAATTTTAAACTTTCAGTAGAGTACATGTTTTTTCCTTGGCAGCCTCAAGATCCTGATTCAGGATCAGGTTCTACATGACTAATCTTTGATATTTTATATGATTATTTTTAGGCACTTAATTCTATAGCCTTCTCTTCTCCCTGCTTTTCACACTACCATTCTCCTTCCTCAGCCTTGCTTAGCTTCAGTGGCCCAATGATGGGTCCTAGTGCTTGGATACTGCCCTGCTAATAAAAAGCCTGAGCTCTATTGTTTTCTGTAGATGGCATGTCCTGGCTGAAACCCAGTATCAAAGCTCTTACAGGATTTGTATTGCTGGTCAATGAACAAAGGAAATACTAAAGTTTCTGTAGCAGAAGAAATGTTTGCCACNCAGGAAAAGTGCTTTGCTTAGGAACAGTCTCCACAATGATCCATAATAACAACACAAGGCTCACATACTTTCGCCCATCACATTTAGAGAGTGTGCAGCTTCCCCTTGTCCTGCTGCAGAGCAGACAGTAAGTGTTTGCATGATGAGATCCAGAGCCTGGGTCTTGAAACCCATTTGGATAAAAAGGAAAATGTAAGAAATGTATCTTCTAAGGAAAAGAAGATTGGTTTGACAGCTCCTAAATGAATTAGATCCTTGGGTTTGCAGAGCCTACCAACTCTGCTTCATATTTGGTGTTTTTCCATCCATAGGAACCCTTGCTGAAACATTGTTATTTGGGATAAACTTTGCTGACTTTGTGATGGATCAAATTATTGCCACCAGAGGAGGCTGGCACATGAAGGGATACTAGAACTGGGTCTGCTGCATGATTTTCCATGCTCCTGTTTATTCCAAACCCTTCAATAATGGGAAAAACCTGACAGAGCAGAAAATCAGCAGCTGCTCTGAGCTCAGGTGCAACTTGCACCACGGCTTAGAGAAGAGGACTTGCTTAATTCAACCAAAGAGACTTCAGAGAAGAGCAGCAGAACTTTGCAAGACCTGAAGAGGTTTCAGTAAGCAGTGACTGCACAACACAAATGAGCTCAACATTGTAAGCACAAAACAAGGGAAGGAAATATCAGGCTAAGGCAGTGAGAGCACTTGGGGAGAAATGGCAGGAATTCAAAGGGTTGTCTAAATACACAGTCGGACTGACTTCATTTAGATGTGCTTTAAAATGCTTTAGGTAAATAAGGTCAAAAGGCTGGGAAGCCACACTTGCTATGAACCGTGTTTGGAGTTAAAATACTTGGAAATATATTTTAAACTAAACAGCAAAAATTATATTTCTAAGCCAAAGGAAGAACAATTGCAGGAGGTTTTGTTTGCTAAATGAGAACAAAGGCATGAACAGAGAGGGATGAGGAAGGGCACAGGCAATGAGAACAGGGGTGAAAAAAGATCAAAGGAAGAGTCTCACTTTGTCTCCAGAGGTGATAGATCTTTTCTAGCACCACTGCTCCTGTTTTGGGGGTGCTTAGAGTAAAACGGGAGAGCTTTACCACTTTCAATTGCATGGCTTTCCTGTACTAGCCCCAAAGGAGATGGGTTCAGCTCATAAGAACTCTGAGCACACATGAACCATTGAATCCTGGCAAATATGTCATCGTGTTCTGCCACTCTGGAGTCATGGGCTGGCTCTGCAGATAGAGCAGCATGCTGCTCCAGCAGTGTCAGTGTGATTCTGACCCAGTCTTCTAGCCTGTAATGGGCAGAGGCAAATCCAGCAGGAACAATGAGCTGGCAGCCTTCCAGTTTGCCTTGTAAAACAATCAGACAACCATTTTCTGGTACAGCCTAAGTTTCTTTGATGTCTCAGAAAGTTACTCTTTCCTCTTCAGCTGTGCACCTGGCATAAAACCTGTGTGAAGGCAGGGACCCTAGATACAAATATTTCTGAGTTCTTCCTTGAAATCAAGATCTGAATTTTCCATTTGTTCCTATGTTTTGAGTGTAAACATGGGATCCAAACAACTCTGAATTTAAGGAGTCCAGAATCAAGATATGAATTCAGATGTTAAGATTTAAGCCATCCCTACTGCCAATGCAGGCATGCCCTTTGTTTCTCATTGGTGAGTCTCTCCTGTGGATGCTAAATTGCATAACAAATATGTGTTAATATCTTTCCTCATCCTTATGGACACATAACTTTGATTAAGAGACCTGGCCAAGATCATCAAGTCACAGGAAAAGTTAAAAATGGAGCCTGATTTTCCCAAGTCACACTGTATTTCCATTGGGAACCACTGGAAATGTGTGAGAAATGCATCTGACAGGAATACTGCAGAAAATAGCCATTTACAAATAAATTCAAGAACTCAAAGCCAGACTTCCTATTACTGTAATTGCACCCAGTTCCAGGATGTCAGCAGTGCTTTACTCAGGCAGTTCCTAACATAGCTTATAATTTAAATAACTTTTCCCAACTTTTAATTACATTCTTCTGTAACAAAACTCACTGTGCTTTGTGCATACCTTGGGGGAGGTGGTATGGTCTGGTAGCTGTTGTTGAAGCATTGGGAATTAATTACAAAGGACACAAGTTTGTGAGTTCCTCTCATGCACTTGCTCAGCTGTGTAACCTTGGGGCAAATCACTCAAGTGTTTTGTGCCCAAGTAAACCCAGCTGTAAACCATCTTGAAAACCAGATGGTGCACAAGATTTAAATGGCTCAGGAGAATGAAAAGAGATGGGAGTAAAAGAAAAGTGAGTTTTATAGCTTATTGCTGATGGTATTGCTTCCAGTGGAATTAATCTGGACTTAATATAACAGAGAAGAGAATTTGCCTTGATATCCCCCCCAAAAACTCATTCTCCATTTTTTTTCCCCTCTTCTCTCTTGACTTTATGCCAAGTACCTTCTCTCTAGAGGCTTAATTTTAAACTTTCAGTAGAGTACATGTTTTTTCCTTGGCAGCCTCAAGATCCTGATTCAGGATCAGGTTCTACATGACTAATCTTTGATATTTTATATGATTATTTTTAGGCACTTAATTCTATAGCCTTCTCTTCTCCCTGCTTTTCACACTACCATTCTCCTTCCTCAGCCTTGCTTAGCTTCAGTGGCCCAATGATGGGTCCTAGTGCTTGGATACTGCCCTGCTAATAAAAAGCCTGAGCTCTATTGTTTTCTGTAGATGGCATGTCCTGGCTGAAACCCAGTATCAAAGCTCTTACAGGATTTGTATTGCTGGTCAATGAACAAAGGAAATACTAAAGTTTCTGTAGCAGAAGAAATGTTTGCCACATGTTAGTAGTTAGGAGAAGACTTAAATGTTTCAGTGTTTCTTGGCCTTAGCTAAAATGTGGGCTTTTTTTTTTCCCCAGCAGTGCCACAGGAATGTGGGAATACTTACTTCTGTAGGAATACAAATGCAGGAATACATGTAGGGTGCATTAGATTATAGAAAGGAAGAAAAGTATATTGCTAGTGTACTTTAAGCAAGGAACATTTAAAGATGTGAGATATTTTGTATACTCTCAGAAAAGGCTTTGAATGTTTTTATTAATCACTATTGAAAATAAAACATGGAAAAGTTGGAAATCTGTAGAACTTCTTCCCCAAATAAGAAAGGATTAGAGCTGCAAGAGTAAGTTACAACCAAACTGAACAGCGAGAGCACTGAATTGTCTTAGGCTCTCAGGAGAACAAATGTTGTCAGCAAATTTAGCCCTTGACACACAGGCTGGGATGGTAAAACTTTTAATTGCTATCCAAAATATGGCATCATTTTTCCAATGTAAACCATTTGCAGTTTGTGTGTGGTTCACAAACTGCTCTATTTCATGTTACTCAATCTTTAGATTTAATATTTGCTATTAGTCATTTCAAATATCGAAATTCAGTGCTAATAAACACCATCCCAAAGTGCCTGCACTGAATAATGGCACTGTTTAAATATTGATCTGTTAGATAGCCTTAAGCTAAAGTAGAAACTGTCTGATATGTTTGAGTCCTTCTTTGGAAGATCTGACTTTCCTCTTCCCTTCCTACTACCCATTGAAACTAACTGCTGAAAAAGGTGCAGTCCTTTTGTGTGAAGAAAAGCAGTTTACGTCAATGAGAACACAAGCCATTCCCAGCTGACCAGCTGTGGAAAACAATAAATAAACCACAAAGTGAGCTGTAGATAGAGCAAATCCAGGTGATGAGGGAAATCATGATGAGAGCTGTCTAATATAGGGACAAGAAAAATGTAAACCTTGTTTTCAAGCCCTGAGCTCTGTAAATACTCATCAGACTCAATTTACATTTTCACTGCTCCTAGTGAGTAAAAGGTTGATTTAGCTCAGTATTGCCAGCTGCAACTGCAGCTGCAAGGATCTTTCTGTATCCATCAAACAAGGGTTTTCCCTCTGTTCCTGGGTGTAAATCATGGAGCTTTACTTCATTTAATGGGCCCATGAATTGCTTGTATGGTGTGTTTAAAGCAAAGGTTGTTTCATCATGACTTGGTCCAATCCAGTTTCTTTCTACTCTCATTGAGCACAGAATGACGGATGTTTCATGTTGTTGTTATTGCTATCATAAAACCAGCCAGCTCACAGGATGCAGCTTGAAATCCCTTTGTACATGTTGAGATACACTGCAGTGGGATGCTGCCAGTGAAGTATGTATGGATAAGCCAGTTATTTGGATGCACTGCGAGAGCAGTTATTTGGATGCATTTGCCTTAAGACCAGACTGTGTAAAGTCTGGTCTTAAGGCAAATAACAAAATGATGAATTCCTGAAGCCAGAAATTTTAGGCATCATAAATCCTTTTCTTCTTTTCCTTCAAAAAAGAAGAATCTAATGAATTAAATATACTTTAGGTGAAGGTTTTCTTTCTCTAAAACAGCATATTGAGCTTGAAATCTACCTAGTTTGGAAAGAAGAAGTTCAACAGTTTTAGATCAGCTCCTTGCTCTTGATTAATACAGTCTATTTTTTTGCAGGTGTTAAACCATCCTGCTCTGTTTGTCCCTCTCTGGTTGCCATGTAGGAAACCTACAGAAAAACAAGTACAACACTAAGAAACTGTCTACAAAATGCTCCTACAAGGTAGTATTTCACCCATATAATCCCTTTCAGAAACAATCAACGTGTGCTTAAAGAAAAACAATCTGAAAACCATAGTGATTTTTAAACATGTCCCTTTAAAGAGACGCTGTCAGGCTGAAGCTTGGATCTGCACAAACCTCTCCCCACCTTGGTAACAACACCTAAACTGCAATTTAAAGCTTTCAGTTACTACTTTTCACTATTTATGTTCTTCATTTACTTTTTGCCTTTATTTTCCAGTCTTGTGACTTAAGCAAATCTGGTCAATTTTGGTTGCTCAATGTAGGTCACATCACTCTCCTCGTGTCTTGCTGTAGCTTCTTGCCTATGGGAATACAACCATCCCCCAGAGTAGTCATTTCTCTTAAAAGTAGGATTTAATTGTTTCTATTAATAAAATCCACATTTTAAGCCTAAACTATTTGACTGTGTCCCTTTCAAAAAGGAAACAATTTGGGACAGTCTGGTTTTTAAATCACAGTTTCTTGCCCCAAAGAACAAATTCTCTAAGTTCCTTTGCTGAATGTGTGCAGGGTTTGTATAGAAGATGTAAAGACAAACTCAAAGAGCCCCTCACACAACCTGACTGCTGAATTGCAGCAATGCCCCTTATTGCCAGGTTATTTTCTTGCCTATTTTTCAGGGCTGTAGAAAGCAATTCCTGTTGGCTACATCAAAGCGTAGTGGCAGATTTCCCTTTGGAAGTCAGAGCCTGCTTCAAACGTCTCTTCAAGTCCTGCATATTTGGTGACTTGGGTCGCACAAGGTGGAGGCCTCTTCGCTTTTCTCCATTGCAGCTCCCAATCATCCTGCTGACCTCCTGGCAGAGCTGCTGGAAGGCTTCATGCACTCCCTCACAGTTCTCTCGGGCTGAGACTTCATAGTAAGTACCTCCCAGTTCACTGGCCAGCTGGAGCCCTTCTTTGGAGGACACCTGCCTAGCTCGCAGGAGGTCTCCTTTGTTCGCCATCAGGAGCAGGGGGATGTTGGCATTTGGGTGGATCTTGCGGATGTGCTGGTGCAGGGGACGGATCACTCTGTAGCTCTCATAGTCTGTGATGGAGTAAACAAAAACGAAGCCATCTGCCCAGTAGATTGATCTGTTTATCTGCTCTTGGCAACATATGCTGTCAGTGTCATCCTGCCATCAAAAGCAAGAGGTGTGAGGTTAGAAAACTGGGAATAGGGAGCAGAGCAATCAGTCCTACAGCACTGCTACAGCTACTCAGAACTGTGTTTCAAAGAGTGGCTACTTCTACATGTATGGGCAGAAACCTCTCTGACTGCCAGGGAATGTACCAGGGACAGGAGAAGTTTCCACAGTGCCAGCAACACATCACAAAGTAAGCAGTGGAGATGTGTCAGAAAAATTGGATGGAAAGAAGAGAACAGTCAAAATACTGATATTGAAAAGTCTGTTCTCTGTTCTATTGCACTAAACCAATGTGATAGAAATCCACATTTACATTGTGGGTAAAATTGTGATGGGCACAATAAGAGCATTATTAAATTCAGCAGGCCAGTAAGACTACTGCAAGTGAATGGTTGGCCCCAAAGTGGGGTATTAGGGCTTTTTCCAAATCTGTATTCAATGTCTCCATAGACAGAGGTTCTCACTGATGCTGATGAGGCCTAACAGGGTTTCCTACCAGATATTCAAAGTTGCTTCTAAAAAGCAATTTGTTATAAATAAACCAGCTGCTGGGACTGAAAATGCTGTGAAACCTCACTGCTCATTTATATTATGTTTTGCTGGCCACATGTTTGTTCAGTCCATCACCGCTCCTACTCAGACAGCCCTAACAATCACCAGCCTTGGGGATATAAAAGTGAACACAATACTGTTGAGGCTTGCAAAGACATCAGCTCACTTTTCAAGATGAAGCTATTTTCAGCTAATCCTTTGCTCTTTGTTGTCCATGCTGGCGTGTAACCCAAGCAGATACGGAGATCCCTGCTGCAATTATTGCCTGTGTGCTTGCTTTGTGAGAACTGACTGTCAATATTACAGCTTTCTGGAACCTTGTAATTTCTTTTATATCCAACAGTGCAATAAGCATCATCAGTATTCAGCTCTGGATAAGCTGCTAGGAATTAGAGCCTTTTTGCATATGGGGGGGTGTGGGGGGAGTTTAACATCATGAATACAGAGCCCAAACTGTTATCATTGCAGCTAAACTCTATTCAGTAAACCTTCATCAAGTTCAGTAAGACTATTTGAACATAAGTTCCATTATCCATTTATCTATAGAGTATATAGCTGCCATTCACATTATTTTGAACAGAACCTGTGTGTGTTCAGCAACCTCCCAAAACAGGTCACTTTTATTTAGGCACTAAATATGAATTATAAAACCTGACTTTGGGAAGCAGAGGTGGAAAAGAATGAGTAAAACGGGTCAGTTCTTTTATGGTAGATCAAACTGTAAAAAAAAGGCTAGTGACAAGGCTCTTCTATGAGAAGAAAGAAGCAGAACTTCTGAAGGTTCAGATTACAAATTAGAGTTATGGCTTTCAACAGGCATTCTGCTAATTGGAATGAATCATAGAACCCCAGACTGGTTTGGGTTGAAGGGACCTTAAAGCTCATCCAGTTCCAAGCCCCTGTCACAAGCAGGGACACCTTCCACCAGAGCAGGTTGCTCCAAGCTCCATCCAGCCTGGCCTTGAATACTGCCAGGGATGGAGCAGCCACAGCTTCTCTGGGCACCCTGTGCCAGTGCCTCAGCACCCTCACAGGGAAGAATTTGTGCCTAAGAGCTCATCTCAATCTCCCCTCTGGCAGGTTAAAGCCATTCCCCTTGGCCTGTCCCTACAGGCCCTTGTCCAAAGTCCCTCTCCAGGTTTCTTGTAAGGCCCCTTAACTAACTGCCCCCTTATCTATCTGACCTTTGTAAATATTTTAGTATTGCCTGTAAAGACATTACCTGGTAGCTTTATGCCCTTGCCAGCTTACAGTAACAGTAAATCCTGTTAGCAGTAAATTGTTTAACAGATGCTCTTATCACTCCTCTCCCTCCAAAACCCTCAAATCCCAAACCCCATCAGGTTTGCACATGGAGTGAAGAGAGCTCCTCACTAGCAGCCTTGTTTAAAAGGTTACAAAGAGTGAACTCAAGCCAGAGCAGGGTAGGCTGTGGGAAGAAGGGCAATTTGCACTGGTGGTGTCTGGGCTGTATCCAAGCTGTGGATAATGAGCCACCCTCCATGTCCTTCAAGCGTCTTTTCACCAGCAAACTCCTTTCATGGGTAAAAAGAACTAATTGCTCTGGCAAGCGTTTGAAAATAGGTTTGGAGAAGGTGTACATTCAGAGAGCTCTAATGAGCTGGAATTCTCAGTTACCAGCTAGGCCCACCCAGGAGTGAGATGGATGGATAATCCCAAATGGAATGCTTTATTCAGGACAATCAAAGGCTAATGAGCTACTTTTTAAATGGAAATCTCTGCTCCAGAATGAATTTTGAAACACACAGTCATTTGCAATGTATAGAGCAAGCAGCAATGATTCACTGAACAAAACCACTGATCTGGTTGCTTCTGTTTCTGTCTTAAACATTAACATTTCCGGTGTGGCCACAATCCTGAGCGATTCCGCATGACTTCTTCCCAAAAAACTGTGTTCAGGCTGCAAAGTGCAGGACACTCTCTTAAAGATTTTAATAGCAAATCCAAGCTATTCCCAGTTTTAACAAGTCCTGATCAGGAACAGCCCCTTCAAAATGTTTCAGATACATCATTTGATGTAAATGGAGATACAGGCTAAAAGAAGTGTGTCTGGGATCTGGTGAAACAGTGCAGACCTTTGGCTGGGACAAAGAAAATGAAACTCCTTCCTAATTAAACTAAAAGTGTTTCTGATTGAGAAACCTCAGCAGTTGGCATCACCAAATATTGTGGAGCTCTGGCTACAGTCACACAATTATAGGGTACAGTCTTAATTAAAACAGGAAAATAAACATGCATCTGATGTGAAAGAGGGAATTAAACTCCTTCACTTCCTCCTTTCTCCATGGGATAGACCAGAGAGGGGATTCCCTTTGCAAAGTATTTATCAGGCAGTCCCAATTGTGCCTAATCACCACCCACAGCTCCTCTTTGCAGGTCCTCTCTAAGCAAGCTGACATAGGGCCTTTGTACTGTTAAGTCCCACTTGAATATTTGGAGGACTTCCATAGCAGCTTTTGTTTGCTTTTAGTGTCCAGAGTAAAGGAGGGATCCTCTCCTCTGCTCTTAATCAAAGCTTCCCACTTGAATCTACTTCCAGTCGTCAGAGAAAATGGAAATGGAAACAGGCTGTGGGAGCGTTGCTTATCCTGTTCTGTAAACTCAGGGTGGAACAGTTGTACAGCACAGAAATGAAGCTATCCAAGCATGGGTCTGTGTGGACAAAACAGGGTGGATAAAGTTGTCTAGGGCTAGCCTGAAACAACATGAGAGAAGGTGGCGTTCCCAACCAGGCGTATATTTGGCCAAGTCTGAGCTTAGACTGAGGTTAAGGCCAAACCTGCAAGTTTAGGTTTGATGGTGACGAGGGGATATCTATTGTTATCATGAAATCCCAGCTATTCTAGAAGAATTATTACTTTCATGAGATTTCTACCACTCACATAAACCCAGATTTCATTATTTCCTGCTGCTTTGACACTATTTACATTCTCTTATTCTGCATTCGAAGCAAATCTTCCAGAAAATACATCTTAATCTTAAACACTGCTTGGAAAAATATTTGGTTCCTAGTCAAATATTAAATCTAGAATATGTAAAACACTGACAGAAAAAGGGTTGTAGATCAATGCTGACACCTTCAAAATAAGGAATGCTTTTAGGAAAGCCTAAGGAAAGCACTGAAAAGCCACCCTAGCTGGAAATGACAACTGCTGTGAGCCCTGTTCGCCTGGAAGAAACACCTTTCTAGAGAAGAGAGATTCTGGCCCCAGCTGGGCCTCTAAGCAGGTGAGTTTTCTGTCATGCAGGGCTAGAACCCATTTGACAGGAAATAAAACAGCCAAGAAGTTGGCAGAAGAGAGCCAGGTTGTGATTTTGCTGCTCTTTAGGCTTGGGATGCAGTGATGTGTTTGAAATAGATTTGGTTTAATTTTGACTTACTTAAAGGAGCCTGATTAAACCTCTTCAGGGCTCATTTTGGTGGGCTTAAGGGACATCCATTACTCTATATTTGGGTTTCAGCCCTAGTATTTTTCTGCTGCTAAATGGAGTTACTTACAGATGGAAGTGCTGGCAACAAGCAAGAGGCAATGACTGTATTGTAAAGTACAATGCACTGAGCAGGTGTTTTACCTCCAATGAAACAAAGGGAGTATCCTGCACCTGTAGAGAGATCTGTTCCCCGTCTATGGTGAACTTTCTTGAATACAAAGCACCTGGTGGAAAAGTAACATCATTAGAGTCAGTGGCTGTAACAAAGCAGGAAGAGTATATAAAGGCAAAATAGAACTGTTGAAACACACATATTTGAGGCTTATGATTTGTAGGTGCTTATGGAAAAGTGAATGGCACCAGAGTGGTTGTGTGGCTGTTTGCTTATGTGAAGTGGGTTTGTATTTGCTGTGTGGATGTTCTGAATGCATTCCTAGGAGGGTAACTGGGGAAGGTGGCACTTTGTGTAGAGTCAAATAGTAAAAGAGGCTGTGTAAATCCCAGACAGGTTTTCAATCCACATTGTTAGTTTTTGAAATCTGGACTTCCTGTATTTCTAAGCTCAAACCAAGACATCCAGAGGTTGTCTGTAAAAGGGGTGAGCTGTGTCCTAGTGCATTTTTCAGGAAGCTTTTACGAAAGGGAAACATTCTAGTTACAGATACAGGATAAGTGACTCCATACAAATCACCCAGATGCTCTTTGGGATATATATATATCCTTAGCAGTCAGAGTTTGGTTAAAATCCCCAAAGACTGAACACTTTGAATTGTATTAATCTGCATGACACATATTCAGAGCCAAGTGCTAGTTTAAACCATCCAGGACTGCCCCAGCTCCAATAAAACCATCACTATTCTGGGCATGAACTTTAGTTTGTTGCTGGAGTGTGGGTTAAGTGACAATGAAAACTTCATGAACTATCTGGTTGTGATAACGACAGCTTCAGAAACTGATGTCACCATCAATTTTCTTTAGAACTTGATACAAGTCACATGGATAAGTAAAGAAATGCTATAGCCACAGCTGTCGTGTGCAGCCTTTCAGCCTTGTCCAAGTGCAATTGTTACTGCTTCATCTAAAACAATGTAGAGAGAAGTCCCATCTCTTGGAGAGTAGGAAATTCAGAGTAAAAGGGAGGTCAGTTAGTGATGATAATGCCATCGCCTCTGAAAATCATCTTTGGCTTAAGGAAAAAGGTGGGTTTATTCCAAGTGGAAAGGAGTCCAAGCTCAGATAAACATTTGCAATATAAGGAAGTCTAAATGGTTGCATCCGAATCCAACATTACCACATTATGGTTTAACACTGAGTCTGTGAGGTGATCTAACCCTTCTGGGATAATTTTTAAATCCTATTTTCAGCTGAAGAGATGGTACTGATCTATGGGAAGATGCTGCACTCCTGAACCAGACAACATACTATTCCTACTTCGTAATGCATAGCAGCAAACAGAGTAGGTACTTCCAGACACTGAGTGTGCTCTGCCTGATAGCCAAGAGAAGGAGAAGCATGGTTGAATGATCACAAATACACTGCCACCTGCTTCCTATTTCTGGCATATTTATTTCTTCTACAGCATGGTTGTTGGGCTGGTAGCTTAATGAGAAAAGCATGTGGTTCCCAGCAATGTCTCTGGCAGCAAACCATTGTAAAGCTCAGAATCCTAACTTGATGTACAATCTCCCATAGAAGAGATGAAGGAGAAGAGCAAGCAATAGTGCAGCCAACCATCAAGGTTACATAGGGTCAGTGAGAGGGAGCTGGAAGGAGGAGCTTTCAGGTTGTATTTCATCAGATAGGCAGAGATCAAAGGGTCTTTCACTGCCATCTCCTTTCCTAACTCCCAAGCTCAGCACACAACTCCAAAGTGAAACAATCACTGCTTTGATTCCTGTCCTCCTTCATCCCAAAATGTGAGGTGGTCTATATGTGGGATGTGCCAGTAGGTATGAGCGTGGGGTACATACAACATGGCCAGTACACTTGGCACTTGCTTAGGAGAGAGGCTGTGAATTAAACAGTTCACATTTACACCTCCTCTGAGGTGTCAGATTAAACAAAAAATGCACTAGATCAGTCTGCATGGTCATTTTACTTATCTCATAGAGAGAAGACTTCAATTTGGAAGTCTCCCTTGTCATAAAAGCCACCAGAAGTAAAAGGGAGTACACAGAAAAACATCTGAAGTGCCTTTTACGCACTTTGGAATTCCTCTGGCTTCCCTGGGGTTTCAAAGAGAGCTGTGTTGGGATTCCATGGTTTCGTCCATATGCAAGTTGTTCCTTGAGCCTGCATTTTAGTATAGGTATGTCCCCAAGCAAACCTATTACTCTGATCCTTTTCCACCAAGCTGGAAAAAGCCCAGCTAACAGGATCATAAATAATGAGCCTTTGATTTATTGCTTTCATAGCTTGAGGCTATTAACTGAAAATATGCATCTTATGGACATACAACACTGCTTGGCTTTCCTGTAATATGCACCAGTCACACAATAGAGCAGATTCCAGTGCTGCAGTGCAAAGCAGACTCACCCGTGTTGGCTTCATAGTCTCCAATAAATCTCTTTGTGAGAAAGCGCACAACCAGGGCTGTAAAACAACGCAGAAAAGATGGGTCTTTAATGTGAACCAAAATCAATCTTTGTAGAACATGTGTCACATCTTACTGGAAGAGTTAGGATAATATGAAACCACATTAATCTCTGAATTGCTCACATATTACTCGGCAAATGCTTCTCTCAACACTCACAGAAGAGTATTTGGGGCCAGGCTGTGATACCTAATGCAGTTTTGCACAGCTTGTACTGGAAATGACTCCTTAGACTGAGTGCCGCTGTTCAGTGTAGGACTGGGAGGTTGCTTTGTTGTGACTGCAGGTATAAGCCTGACCTCTGTTTTGACAGGATTTGGAAAAAGAGTAACAAGCCAGGAAACTGAAACTAATCCAAATACCGCACTGGAGACCTCTGCGTCATATACAAAGTGAGACTGATGCATGTAATGCTTCTTCCCAGCCTTAAAACCGGTCACTCCTCCTCATGAAACCCATTAGCGCAACCTAATCACATCCAGCAAACAACCTGCATGTGCTCTGCACACATGGGTTGTGCTGCAGCGCCCTGCACCTCCTTGCGCTGTTGGATTGGAAGAGTTTCCTTTTTCTTGCTCGATTTATAACACTTCAGATCCTGTTGTGGGAACAGTAACTTTTATTCCTGTGGTGCTTCCTCTCAGCAGATTCCTAATCATTTGCAAAAACCATTTAGTTAACAGCTAAATAAAAGGGGTTGTTGTGCAAACAACTCTATCACAGATTTAGTTTAAAATAACACTTTTCTCACAGTGGATACTGGGCCACCTCTTAAGCACCCTTAAACCAAATTGACTTCACAGCTCTCCAACACACGACTTAAACATGAGATCAAAATGCGGTTTCAAATCCAAAGCAACCAAACATTTTACTGAGTCCTTAGGAACCTCAGATGTAGTATACCAGAATTAGCCTTAATAATGTCTGAAATCAGGAACCACACATCCAAAGCAATAATTCTCACATTACCCTCTTTTCTTCTCCTCTCCTCTGGAGAATAATAAGGGAGACACACGTTGCATGCTGCTATTTGTCTGCAGAGCATAAAACATTTACAACAGGAGAATAAAGACTGCTTTTGGGGGGTGTATAAATTTAGACATGGCTAAATAATTTGCATAGGACCAGGTAGCATCATTCGTGAGCACAGAGCTCCCAAACAGTGCTCTCTCCTCCTAACTGCCACCTCATACTGGCTGCTCACACAGACCTACAGCACATCTGCCTCACCCATTACTCAGTGCAGAAAAACCCCAAATCACTTACAGTGTTAAGCTGCAACAGTTAATTCACAGCCTTGGGTCTACCTGAACTGCAAATGAGCTTGTAAGAACAGCAGCAAGAGAAGCACAGAGCTACACCTGTGGACTTACCTGTCTTGCCAACACTACTGCCGCCCAGCACCACGAGCTTGATGATTTTGTTGGGCACGCAGTCTAACACGGGATATTCGGGTATGGGGAGCAAGAGAAAGTTAGTAGAATACTGTGACATAGTATCCTGAGAGATGAGACGCATGCCAGGAAGGAGAGCTGCGCGACTCCTGCAGGACTTGGGGGAGGAAAGAAGGAAAACAGCTTCCCGTTGTCTGTTCTTGGCTGTATATCCTTGGACAGAGAAGCCTTCTCATTTCATTTAAGGAGCGTTCCTGAGGAATGTTAGCGCAACTGGGCTCCTCTTCCCGATGCCTCTCCTCAGACAGCAACTTGGGAAAGCAAAAGAGAACTTTTTGATCAGCCCCCGTGAAAACTGACTCCTCCATTCCCCAGCCAATCACAAGTGAAGCCATGACATTCCTCCAGCCGGGCACCAGCGTGTGCCTCCATCCACCACCTCCCTGCTCCCTGCTTTATCTCTCGGCGCTGCCTGTTTGCTGTGCTGTCCCTTGGCTCTTTGCTAAAACGAGATTCTTGTGTTTCACAGTCACCACGGTGGTGTTTTCAGCGAGATACAGGCACCCCCTTGCCCTGCTCTAATTCCACTCTGAATAATCCCGTTCTGCCTGTCTACTTTCCTTGCATTTTCAGTTGGCCCCAACTCCGTGCTCTGTAGTTCCCCTTTCCTATTGTGTCCTGCAGTTGGGCCCCTTCGGAGTGCTGAAGCTGATGGGACACTCCAGGAGGACAAACACATTTCCTCCCCACACACACACACAGAGTTTTCAGGCAGCTGTGGGTTATTCCAGAATACCAGCTCACATATGTATCCTCCAGGATACATTTGATCTGCTGGTTTATACACATCGTTGGTCTTAATGGCCTGCTGGAATGTGGGTTAGCATTGGGTTGGGACATTGCAGTTTCTCCAAACATGGAAAAGTGAATTTAGAGTTGGCGACAGGCTTAGGAAGGACTCAGTATCCTTCGGAGGGGTGAGCCAGACAGAGGGAATGAAGAAAGAATTACTTCCATAGGAAAACTCCTTGTTGTTTGAAGATAGCTGGCGGCTGCAAGGTCTGTTGGGATGACAGTGTGTAACCATACACTAGCTACAATCAGCTCTCAGTTCTCAAGGATAATGGGAAGAAAAAGGGAAGAGCAGTGGGGAGGGAATGACCCAGATAAAGCTAAAACTGCAAGTAATATAAACCAGATGTAAATTCAACTACAGAAAATGTAGTTGGAGCATTCATCTTTGACAAATGTCTCTAAAGAGGCTTGTGAGGGGCAGGAGCAGCTTTAGGCAGCAGTGGCAAGAGGTAAATGTGGAGCAGGCAGCAGCTTCTGAGACATGGACTCTGTCACACTGTGTGGGAGCCCTGGTGTTAATGGGAAGTGGCATCACAAGCTAATCCACCCACAAAACATAGAGACCCAAGGGTGCATATTTTCCTGTGTTCTGGATGCTTCTAGTAGGCAGAAGATAGGCATGGCTCACTGCATAGAGGCTGAAGCCATCAAAAGGGCCTTTTCTGCCCAGCTGCTTTCACACCACTGCTTTCAAACACAGCATCCACATGAGTTCTCCCCAGCAGATTTTAGTGGCCAGGGGTACGGCTCTGAGCTAGCACAAGAGGAGGGGAAATCAGGTCAGGTTTCTGGATCACTGCCCCTTCCAAAAGCACTGGGGGCCAGGCTCTCAAATAGCCTCAATTTCCATGCCAGCATCACAGAGGATGTGTTGAGTGTGAACTGGCTTTAGGAAAATCCAGCTTTGGTGCACAGCAGCCCAGTGAAATAAGCACAAAGTCAGAAGATTTATGGACATGTCACTTTTCTAAGGCTCTGTTTCCCCTCCAAAAACTACTTCTGAAGCAGTACTTGTGCAGAGTTGCTGTGTAAGCAAGAAGGGTTATTACTTTGACCACCATGACAATCAACTGATGAAGAGGTGGAACAAAATGTCTGGAGGGCAACACAGCTCATTGTACTGGGGGGAGCCACCAGAGCATGTGTCTTTTGGGACATAGCTTCTATGTGAATGGTTTTCACATCTTCCAGTGTGAATTTGCTGCCCGATTTTGTCAAATGCCCAAACACCGAAAAGCCTTTTCCAGGGAATGTCATTACCAGGATGCTTTAATCTCACATGAGTTTTGTAAGAACAGGCAAAATGAGAGGAGGATTGGGAAAATGCTCAAGAACTTGCAGTCAGTTAACAGGGCACTTTGTGAGCTGGACACATCATAAATTTTGGGATTAGCTAGCAGCAGTAACTGTCCACCTCAGTGTAGGATGTTGGAACCTGTGTTGCCATTTGCTATTAAAAGCATATGTTAGTAATATAAAAACATTCATCACAATAGTTGTCCCATAAAAACAAACAGGAAAATATCCATCAGCTTCTAGGGGGCCAGAAGAGTTTCAGCCCAGGGAAAAAAGCCAGATAAGTTAAGCAAGATCATGGAGAATATTCTATATAAGCAAAGACACAGAGAGTAGGTTTGGATTCGACGTCAGGAAGAAGCTCTTCCCTGTGAGGGTGCTGAGGCGCTGGCACAGGGTGCCCAGAGCAGCTGTGGCTGCCCCATCCCTGGCAGTGTTCAAGGCCAGGTTGGACACAGGGGCTTGGAGCAACCTGCTCTAGTGGAAGCAGACCCTGCCTGTGGCAGGCGTTGGAACTGGATGAGGTTTAAGGTTCCTTCAACCCAAACCATCCTATGATTCTATGATTCCTAGAAGAATATAGATACGCTGGCTGGCTCCAAAAGAGAAGCCACACAATCAACAGAAACAGAAGTTAAAGTCCTTTTGGGTAACCAGATGTTGTGCCAGTGCCGAGGAACTCCAGAAGGATCTCACAAAAGTGAGTGAGTGCGCATAAAGTCAGCAGGTGAGCAAGAGATCTTAGAGTCATCACTGGCAGTTCACACTGTGTGAAACAGCAGCAAAAAGAGCCAACAAACTGTTTGGCATCCTTGGGAGGCAAATGGAGGAGATGTAGGCTAGGATTTTGCTGCTTAAATGAACTCTGGTAGCACAGCCTGCAGCTCTCTGCATCTCAGAACCATGGTGGATGCTGTGAAGGTGCATGGTAGGGCACCAAAGCTGATCGTGGCTGTGGAGCGGCTGCTGCATGAGGAGAGGCTGGAGAAACTCTTTACCATCTGCCTGGATGGATGGATGCTGGTGCTGACACAAGAAGGGAAATGTATGGGGGCAGGAATGAAAGACCAATGGTAGAGGAAATGTTGAACTGCTTCTTTTGGCAGCTGTGATGGCTTCTGGTTGCTTAAAACAAATGGGAAAGCAGTTTTAGACTGCACCCTGGACGCAGACCAATCCATTTCCAGTTCTTTTACTAATATGGTTCAATCTAAATTCCTTATGCCCTAACCCAGGGTTAGCTTGTTCCTACTGTGAGCAGCAATCTCTGTCCAGGAAGAATGGGGTTTAGTGACACTAAAAAAAGCAGCATATTCTCCAAAATCTTAAATCTATTCTCAAGCTCTTCCATCCCGGATCATAACTTTTAGTCTCTAATCCTGACAGAGTCAGAGTAAGATACAGAATCAAAGCCAGAGGTTTTCCTTATCTGACTTTCTGGGTTGTCAAAACAGGCTTTGCACTGAGTGAAACCACTCAGAAGGATTCACCCTATTTGAGATTGTATAACCCTTGGCATGTAGAGAAAGAGCTGTTTTGAGATGAGATTTTCATTGTTTGTGCACAATAGACTTATATTTAGCTAAGAAACCCATGTTTTAAATTCAAATTCTCTTGGAGAAACAACAGCTTAAATTAGAGGGACCATGTTTGCAAAACTCTGAGCAACTTTGAAAGCATTTGGCAGATTCTGGACATTTCACTGCCCACTCCTTGGGTTGCTCCATGCACAGATCTGTCCCTTTGCATGTTACACAGAGATGATGCTATTTCCACGCCCAGTTTTGCACAGATTTCTTTACTGGCCTGTGTTGCTTTTGGCTATGGCTTTGATAAGATTTGCTATTTTTGTTGTTGTTGGCAGCCCTGCACATCTTCAGAGATGGAGTTTTCTAAAAATAAAAATATCTGCCATTACCATAGTGCTTTTCATACAAGGATGTCAAATTGCCTTGAAAACTGGATAGAATTGTTCTTCATCCACTTTACACAAGGAGCAGCAGATGAGCAACCTTGCTAAGACACCAATGTGATGGGAAATGGTGATTCCCTTCTGCCTAGGGGGAAGAGTGATGGCAAAACTCCCACTTCTCACTTGTGAAAGTGATCTTTCCTCTAAAAGTCTATTTGTACCAGTGACATTTGCCTTGAGTACCTCTCAGATGTTTCTGTAGAGCCAAGTGAGGTTGTGGTGCCATGGCTGGAGCACTACGGCTTGTTTCTGAGCAGAAGCACTAAATGTGGTGCTGGGGAAACACTGGCTGCTTTGGCAGATGCTGTGATTGAATCCATACGTGGTGGCTCATGTACACATCCCTGCTCCTGATTATCTTCCCAGCACCACCAGACTGATCTTTGAGGCTTTGTCTGACCATCTTTGTTCCTCATCGCAATCCTGGGGCTCAAAGGCCAGTTCTCCTTGTAAATGAATTAACCACCCTTTTGATCCCAGTAACTAAATAGGTGGGAAAGGCAAATAAACCCCATATTTTGGGAACAGACTGGAATGGGATGTGCTTAGGGAGCCAGCCTTTCTCTGTGTGCTTGGGATTTCACCTGGTGTGGAGCTTGATCATGGGGATAATGTGTCAAAAATGCTTCAGCAGCAACCTCAGAAGATATTGCCTGGGCACAAGACTGCTGTTTTAGCACCATAATTGTACCCAGCACAAAGCTGTTCTGCTCCTGAGGCCAAAGGGAAAGGAAGTGTCCTCAGATGCTATTGCGACAGCCGCGATAAATCATATTTGATCCTATTTTGGGATGTAAGGGAGACAACTGTTTCAATACATAGTTCAGTTTGGTTAAACACGGCACAAATTCCTCTATTTCTGGATTTCCTGTCCCTAATTTTGTCACATTGCTCTTCATGGAAACCCTGTAAGGATTTCTTTTTGAGGTTGCTGAATCCTCTCCCTCGGGAGCCTGTAGTAGATGACATGGAAAGTACAATGTGTGTAAGAGAACATCGCTGCGGGCGAGCAACTCAAATAGAATGGAAACATCTTGGCCTCATAAAAAGAGTTTCTGCTTTAGAAACTGAACTATCCTTTCTTCCCCACAGATATTCCCACAAGGTCAGGGCTGGAGTAAGGGGCAGCATGTGGAAACAGTCCTACTGCTGCTGACTGTGTGCACAGCATTAGTAGATGGTGTCCAGCCACCTCCATCAGGACTGTTCCATTTATAGTTAACATGAAAGCCCTCCTTCCAGGTTTGACACTATTCAGTAGCTCTGATCATCCTTATGACAAACTTTTCTACCCATCCCTGGCTTCTCAAGGGATATTTTCCTACGCTTTTGGTTTTGGTATGCGCTGTGTGAAGTGCTACATGGCAACTCAGCAACATTTCTCACCCCTTTTCCTCTGGGTTTACAATAGATGCTTGTCATTTGTAGCGCTGTGCTCTGAAAGAGCCTTTTTTTTTGTGATTCTGCTGAAACAGAGACACGTGGTGCAGAACAACAAAGGATTACTTGGTGCCAAACCACTCTCCCACTCCATCATCACCCTTGGTGTCATCATAACCCGTTTGTAGATGCTCACAGCCACTGAGAAGACTCTCAGGACACGCAGAGCTCCAGCACTCACTTGGAGGTGTTTCAGTGCTTTGGGGTGGCCATAGTTTGCCTTGCTGGATGGTTTAGTGATGTGCCCCAGCTCCATGCCCATGAGGGTGATGCCTCCCTCCAGTTCCACATGCAGCACCCATCCCACCAAGGCACCATCCCACCTCCATGGGCCAAGGGAACTGAAGCACGAGTCAGAGTACATCCGGCCTCACCATCCCCATAGCTGCATGGACCAGGGTCCCGGAAAGCAGCCGTAACCCTGCGGGAGGCCTTGACAGCACAACGCCACGTAGGCCTCCGGGGCGAGGGTCCGACTGTCGGGGTTCGAGGAGAGACGCGCGGGGGAGGCGCAGCACTGCGCGGGGGGGAACGAAATGCCCGGGGAACCCTCGCAGCGCGGCGCAGCGCGCACCCCGCACCGTTTGCGAGCCGCACCGGCGGCGCCCGGCCCCATTTGGAGGTTGCGCCACCTGCCGCTATCAGTTGGGCGGCCGCGTCCCAACATGGCGCCGGCGGCGTCGGGCGGATGGAAATACTGATGACGGTCCGGAGACTCGCCTCCATCTGTACCATGGTGAGCCCCGAGCTGCCGCCGTGCAGGGACCGGGGCAGCGCCGGGGACAGCGGGCGAGGGGCTCCGCCGCTGGACCTGGCTGCCCCGGCCCCGCGCTGAGAAGGGCCCGGCGCGGGCGGGCGCAGGAAGAGGCAGTAAAAGTGGTTAAAAGCGGGTTTATGGAAGGCGCCGCCGCCCGACCGCGTACCGGGGGGCTGAGGGAGTTGGCGGGGCCCCCCGCTACCCGCACCCCGCCACCCGCACCCTGCCTTCCTTCTGGGAACGCGCGGCCGGGCCGCAGAAGGGGACGGGGCGGCCTCGGCGGGGCTGTGCTGGGCAGCGAGAGGGGGGAGCTGGAGCAGGGAGCGGGTGCGGAGGTAGAAGGGGTTCGGAGTAAAGAAGGGGTTCGGGGTCAGGAGGGGTTGGGAGTCAGGAGGCCCCAGTCCCGGGTGGGGAAGGGCGGCTGGGGGCACACGGGGCTCTGCGGGAATGGGAAGTGGCCGCTCATGGTGCGGTGTGAGCTGCCTGCCTCATGCAGAAGCGTGTCTGGGGCAGGTGGGTGCCTTCCTCCAGAGCGAGAGGAGCTGAGGGAGTTGTCGAACATTATCTTTTTCCCTGGCTCAGCTCGCAGTGGTTAGCTGCGATAACCAGGCTCTGGTTAGAGGTGGTTATACTAGTCTATAAAAGCTCTGCAATCATCTTGTGTGGATGCATATAACAGGATATTATGTATGTTGGCAGTGGAGATCTAGTGAGAGGGAGACTGATAATTGCATGATTATGCAGAATCTGTAATGAAGGTATGTTGCTGTGTAGAGCCTGGTGAGTGGTTTGTCTGGCACTGAAACACTGACTCATAGTAAAATATGGCATCTTGTTAACAGTGTGCCATCCAAACATTTCACAGGGATTCTTACTGTAAGGAGTTCAGTCAGTGCGGGCGGTAACAGGGGTTTGAATTGCTGAAATCCAACGCCAGTTCAGGATAAAATTCAGTTTTAGTAGTTTGGTTTTCACCGTCCCACATCTCAGTTGCTCCAAGTGGTGAAACTTCAGTTTCAGGTCTCATCTGAAACAGGCAAAGAGCAGGCTGCAGTGTCAGAGGAGCTCTTGTGTACCAGCGTGCTGAAACTGGCTTCACTGTGTGTAAAGGGCACAGGGGTTTTCTGTTTCTGTCCTACATTTGGGACTGGGTTTGATTAACTTGATTTGGGTTTGATTAACTTGAGGTCCAGCTGAAGTGAACCACTGTGGTGCTGTACAGAGCTGCGTGTTTGGAGTTTCACAGTAACCCTCTTAACAAGAGAGGTTAATTTTATGTTATCTTTTAATGTGTGGCAATAGGCACCTGATCTTTGAGCTCTTGGTGTTGCAGAAGACTTCCCAGAACTCCACACTTCACCAGTTCTCTATAGATTTTCTCCTTTTTTCCCAACATAATCTGTATCTTTTCATTGCCCATCCCAAGCACAGGTGAAATTAAGGTCATGAGAAGGTGGCTGAATCATGACTTCATTGTGGAGTTCTGCATCCCAGAGGCAAGTCATTGACTCCATCACATATATTTTTGGAACCCTTCTTGAGATCAGCTGACTGAGCCTCAGATTAACAGGGCAGGCATAAGGCAATGCATTTTCCTCTGAGCATATTACCAAACCTGAGTGCAGCCATCCTGCTGCTTGTGGTATGGTTTCAGAGCCTTAGCTGTACATACTCAATCCTGGATTCAGTTTTGGCCCTGTGCTTACCGTAGCTTTGGTTGGGGTGATAGATGAAAGGTAATCAGACACTTGCACCCTACTCATGGCCCTTCTGTAGTACAGTGTTCCTTTCAGGAGGAGTCTTTTCACAGTGCTGCAGCTTTGGGGGAGCAGGCTCTCCTGACTTTTTGTTTCAAGTGGAGAACTTACTGCTTCACTTCTCTGCAGAATGTAGAGTCCTGCTAGCACTAGCTGTAGGAAACTTGCCTCTAAATTTCTTCTATAGCCATTTAACCAAATGCTGTGGAGTTTTTCAGCATCAGTGTTTTAGGTGTGCGTGTAGCTGAGCTAAAATTACCATTTTCGTCTTCAGCTAGCTCAGGAGAATTAAGGTCTGGGTGTTACAGTTTAAAATTGAATCCGTTTATTTGCATCTGCTTCAGTTAATATCCAGTAAGTCAAGTACTATTTGCTTTGTCATAATGCAAACATGAGAAACCTAAACCTTCTTTATGAAAACATTAAATTACATTAACAAATTCCCTCTGTGAAAGGACTTTCTTCAGGATTATGTTAATATATAGAGATTGCAGAGCACTTTAATGTTTTTTTATCAGTAAAATACAGTTTTTACTAGCAATTCAAGTCATCATGTGTGCTCCGAGCTGGAAATGGAAGCACAGGTTTGACATCCTCAAACCCTTCAGTCAATCAGCAGCACCATCAGCGGTGGGTGTTTCTCTGTTTCTGACATTCCACTCTTCTGCGGTATCTCTTTAAAAGTGAAATTCACTGCCTGAACTCATTAGTAGATAGTCATGGAATAATAATTTCAATGATATCCCCTTCCTTGAAGTAACTTCCAGGGTTTTGTAGGGTGGATCAGCTCTCTGTACCTCATGATCGTTGTGTTTCCTTGGTGTGAGCACCATCCCCTTTTCAGCGATTGTGTAATGTTCATGTGGCAGCTACAGCCTTGCAAAGGGTGGAAACTCACAGGAAAATGCTTGTGCACTTGCTTGTGATTCATTTCTTGGTAAGGATGCTGGCACCATATGGCAGGACACATCCATAGCCAAGAGCTGCCAACCAGAGCTCTGGTTCTCTGCTCTGTCCTTTGACTTAATTTTGTTTTTCAGGCCTTATCTGTATTGTGGACTCCAGGATTTTCTTGTTTTCTTTTTGCAAGCAAATGCAGAATTAACTGGGGGACTGAAACAGAAACCACTCTGAAGACACTTTGTTCTCCTTGATGAAAAATGCATAGCTCCTGTTCCAAAAATATTTGGAAGTGATATCTTTGTAGTTCTGTTGAATACACATGGTCGCAGACAGATGCAAATCCTCTCTTGATTGAGGAGAGGGAGCAAGGAAGGGTGGATTTCCATGGTCTGACTGTATCATCTAATGCAGGACATGTCTGCTGAGGCAGTTGGTTGTAGAACTGAGTTTTGAGTCAGGAGTCAGAGGTTTTATGTTGCTTTAACAATAACTTCTTTTTGTGGTTGCAGAAGCAAAGCAGAGCACTAGAATGGAGCAAGGTGTGAAGCACGGATCTGTTTCCTCTCTGACAGCTTATTTTGTGAAAAGTCTGTAGTAAGCTGGTAGCAGAAACATTGGTGTTCCTTGGTAGGCTAATTAAGGACACTTCCCCTAGATTCATGTCTCATTGTTTGCTAAACCAGTAAGACATGCCCAAAGAGCTCAAATCCAGGATACAAATTGGTGGCAGTCTTACTGTACCTCTCTGAATCAGAACGGCCTGGGTATAATTACTAACTGCAGTGCTAGAGACGACTGAATCATTTGTAAGTAATACATTTCCATTTGCCACTTGAATAACTTACACTATTGAGTCCAAGTAGAGCTTTCCTGTCAGAGAGGCATGGTGTTTGGCTTATTGCTGTTTCACCTGTGTTTGTAGAACTTTGTTTTAGGTTTTTTTGAGAAATAGCATTTATAGCTGGGAAGATATCACTGAGGAAGTGGAAAGGTAGATAAAGGTAGAGCTAGTTAAGCAGACTTCTGTTTCCAGCTCTGGTTCTTGGGTCTTTTGTAAAGCTGAAGGAAACAAATACTCATCTTCGCACTTAAAACCCAGCTGGAGAATAACCTGCTTTGTTTTAGGGGTGAAAAATATGCATAACCCTTTGCAAACAGTCGAGTAGGTTACTTTATGCAAGGATTTTCCATGTGCTGTTTGTGCTCTAGTTTAATACTCATGTGTGATGGGTAGTTTTTGATGTGTTCTCCTGATTTTGGACTTGTAGCAGCTTGGAGATGTGAGCCTGGGCAATGCAGCCAGCCTGCACTTAACTGCCACTTCATGTGGAGGGTGCACAGGTTTCCTTAGAATGCTGCTTAGAGTTTTGCAGCATCCACTTCCTCACTGCTTACAGTATTGTTCCTCCGCTACTTGATGTGTGAAGTCCAGGATAAAATCGTGGATATTTTGGATATTTTACAGGATAACCTGTATAAAATAACCTGAGAGCTATACTAGGAAGACCTCCACTCTTATGTGTGTTACTAGGTCACCTGAGAGAAACCCAAGGTCTGGAGAAATCTTGTGGAGCTCTTCTCAGGTGGATGAACCAGCTGTGATCATGTTGGTGATCTCTGAGACAGTGGCTAAGAAGTGGGAAATAGGTTGCTTGCAGGACCACATTACAAAGTTTGAGACTCGAAGCAGATAGTGCTTGTACTTCCCCTTAATCCAGCATCTTTTCCATCTGTGCTCTTTACTGGAGCCTAGCTTTACTATCTGATTTTATAGGGCATAAAATTCCAGAATTTCACAAGTGTATGACCTGCTTTGCCTGTGTGAGGCACAGATCCTGTGCACCTGGCAAGACCAGCTCCTGATTGAATAAACATTTAGTGAAACAGTTTACAAAGCATTCTGTATTAATTTATTTAAACCCACTCTAATTAAGGCTTCAAGTTTACACACTTCATGGTAGTAAACTGATTGTGAAATACTGCATTTCCTACTCTGACTGTCGTCTCCCTGATACTGGCAGGAGCTGGAGTGCTCTGTAAGCTTTACTCCCTGTTGCAGAGCAGGCAACATCAGCCTTTCCTGTGTGCATGGAATGACTGTGCAGATAAAGAAGGTTCTGCTTTGGAAGTGTGGAGTCTTGAGAAGCCTGTGACACTGTTACACCTGCTCCTTTCAGGATTATTAGTTTGTTTTGCCTGCATAAGCTTGGGAAGTGCTAGAATCCAAAGTTCAGTTTACCATAATTTGTTATGCCTGGAATGGCAGCCTTCTTGGGTGCATGGAAAGGATAATTTCATACCCTAAATGAGAGTGAGTGATAGCTGAGCTGCCAGCTCTTTGTATCTCACTTCAGTGCTACACAACAAGGCATTTTCAAAGGTGGGGAAGCAACATCTAATTCTATGTTTAGGAAACCACAACAGTATGTTCTGTGAACTTCCAGAAGGGCAACCTCAGCTCTGCTCCTTTCTGCACTCCCCCCACATGGTGATTTTCACAGTCCTGAAGCTGGAACTATTATGGCTAATACAGCAAAGTAAGTGCAGGCAGACTTTATGAAATGCATCATCTCATTCAGATCTCTTTCCTGAAAGGTTTTAAGTAGCTCTGGCTTGGCCAGCTTGTTCTTTTTTCACTCTTCTTGGGTGTTTTTAGTTTAGTTTGTTTGCTCACTCTTTAAATACCAGTCTTCAGTTATGCAGTATACTCAACCAGCTCTTCTCATCTTGAAGGCTGCACGATGGTGTCCTTTGGGGCCTTTCTGTGCCACTTGAAAGCTGCTTCTCAGCTTTTTTTGAATGCTAGATCTTATCCTTTTCGAATTTGTTAAAAAGAAAAAGTTGAATGAATAATTAGAGACTTCATATACCAGAAATGTTCTGGGCACTGATATATCTCCTAGATATCTTTCCCTTTTTGCCTTTCTGTTAGGGAAATGTCTTTTGCAGGCAGGTACATGTGTGTGCTCGGTGAGAAGAAGCTGGTTCTAATCCAAAGGCTGAGTTAGTGTTGAGCCCAAGCTAGTATATCATAAGGGATTTTGATTTCAACAGGCTGTTCTCTCAACATGCTCTGCAGCTTCTGAGCTTGCAGCTGTAATGGAAGTTGAGAGAGATCCTAAGTTGCAGTGCTTTAATTACTGCGTTTGAGCTGAATGGTATTAATTGCAATGGCAGAAGGAGAAAAGACTTGTGTAAAAAGCATGTAATGGGGAAATTAATATTTTGCACGGAGCTAAAACCCCAGCCTTTCTTCAAGGAGAAGTTGCTCTGTCTTCAGATTTCTGTGGATTGTATGGAGAGTGTTTTATGTTAACTGATTCTCTCTAGCTTGTCAAGAGTAATCTGCTGATGAGATTAGTCTTGTGTGTATTTTAGATTGGGCTAAAGCAGCTGAAGTATATCGCAAGCATAGGAAACCACAGCTTAAACATTATACGTGAACAGATAGGATTTTTCCTAGAGCAGTAATACACATCCAGATTTTAAGTGTTCTCATCTGAAAATCTGCTGTCTACGAATGAACTGTAAATAGAGCATCTCGCATCTTGGAGCATCCCAGAATAAGCACAGCAAGGACTTACTCAGATTTCTTGTAGATTTTGTCAGGAACATTAGTATTAAAAAAAGAAAGTGCAAGTTTGTGGTTGTGTGTTTTGAAAAGCTGAGAAGAGCTGCATGGTTCTAGTTATTACCTCCTCTTCAAGCAACTGCTTCATCCTCTTGGCATTTAAAAACCTCAGTAGCATTAGTCTGAGGAGTGCACTGTCTGCTTAGGTGTGTCTGAATTTCCGTGTCCTAAGAAATCAAACCAATCTCTGGTGTTGTGTCTCATGATGTTGAGCTAGTCATGAATGCTTAGAAATCCATTGACAGTCTGCTGTTGCATGGATGCGCCTATGTAGTTTCAAACACACTACGTGATGTGAGCACATCAGAAATGCTGCTTGTGCTGTAGCCTTCTTTAATGACTATTTTAATGGTAATTTTTTTTGTATCTTCACTTACTATCCCTCTTCTTTCATCATAGTTTCTTTTCGTTTTCTTACTGTACTACTTTTTGTCTTCAGCCTGTCCCACAGCTGTCACATATCCACCTCTACAGCTTAGAAAGTACACCCAGTTGCTAATAGGTAGTGACTGTGCTAATGTAAGACACTCCACCATCAGTGAAAGCAGATGAGACTAGCACCCTGCAAACGGTGTGGGACAGCTGCCTGTGACCTCCTCATGTGCTCTCTAATCCTTGAAAGACTTGAAGCTTCCCAGTGGTAAATGTCATGAGCTACTTGGCTTCCCCTCACCAGATTTCAAGGCTGTTGCAGACAGGACAGTGAGATCTTCCCACTTGTAACCCTTTCCCCATCATCCACTTTGTGGTTTGGGTTTTTTCCTCATTTTACAGCTTCAGTGCCTCTCTGCTCCCTGTTTGCTCAGGCAGCAGTACAGCGTTGACCTGATTCTTTTTGGCAGGAGCTCCCAGTAATAGCAGGAATACTGACCCAGTGTCGTGCTAATTTTGGTCCTTTTCTCACTGAAGCTGTAGCAGCTCCATGCTCATAAGGTCTGCTCACTTGCTTATCAAGATAGTATGACATTGCTTTTAAAACCACTCCAACGTCTGCAGAGTTACCTTCGTAGCAGCAAAAAGTAGATCCTTGTAAATGAAAGTGTGAATTCCTCCCAAGTGTGAAAGTGTTAGTTCAGGGTAAAAAAATTGATAAAGTTAGTTAGTCTGTAATAATATCCCACTTATTCTCAGCCAAGTTTTGCAGAGGATCAGGATTTTACTGGGACTTGGTAAAATTCATAGTACTAAAAAGGGAAATGTTGCAAGTTGAAGCAAGACCCATGTGGATGCCAGACATGTGGATTGCTCTCATTAGCTGACTGTAGTTCATGCTCTGAGCCATGCAGTTGTCATTAATAACTTCCAGCTCTTCTTCTGGTTATCGACAGCTTCAGAAGAGCTCTTCAGCTGTGAGCTTTAATAGAATTCCATCTGTAAAGCTACTTATGTGCAGTGAGTAGAAAAGTGATAGCTTCATCTTCCAACAGTAATTTCTTCTTATGACTCTTGTCAGATAAGTGAACGTAATCTATAAGCTGTTTTTCTGTGAGGATAATTACAAATTCAAATGCTTTCAAGGGCATAGCAATATTTGAACCCTGGAAGCTGTTGATACATTTCCAGTTTCTGAAATCAATTCAGTTTAGACCAGGAAAATACTCATCATCTTTGCAGAAATAGTCACAAACTGCAGAATTTGTAAGAGACCATAATGCTGAAGCATATTTCTTTATCTCATTGTGGTGATACAATGAATTAACAGTGTAATCTGGCTAAGAAATGGAAGTCTGCTGCTGTTTTTTCTACTTGCATAGTGTATTGATGAAATGGAAATAAACCTTTAATACTTTTCTACTGAGCAAAAAGGAGTCATAGGTTACAAGTTGGAAGACTTGATATATCTCAACCCTTGTTTTGATGGGTTCCTCAGTTAAAATCTCAGCTGTACTGTGGGATCACTTCATCTGTGATGAGTTGCTTAGGCAGCTACCTCAGGAAAGAGTTTGAAACTGATCTTTTTGTATTCCTTTTTATTTTAGCATCCCTTTTTGCTTTCCCAAACTCAACAAAACTTGTCTTAGAGATGTTTTGTTGGTGTTAAGATTGAGTAAAACCAGCATTTACCCTAACTTCCATGTATGTAATGTTGGTACCCCCCTGAGCTGGTATGCGAAATGGAGGAAAACTTCATAGGATTTGGAAGGGGACCTCAGTGACCATCTGGCCCAACCTTAAGTTTGAGTATTAACAATTCCCTGTGCTTTTGTTTGAATACTTTAAAATTCACTATATGAGATTTTTTTCAAGGGTTTTCATAGAATCATAGGATAGTTCGGGTTGGAAAGGACCTTAAGATCATCCAGTTCCAACCCACCTGCCATAAGCAGGGACACCCCACACTAAACCATGCCATTTCTCATGGGAATCAGTGAGCACAAGCGTTCCTGGATAGGTCCCTTTTTAATTAGCTATATACATAAAGCAAATCACTGCAGCTATCAGAAAGTACTTTACTGTTGGTCTTTTGAGGTCTTTTTGGTGGCAGCTCACGTGGGCCAGGCAGCTTTCCATTTGTCTGTCTGACCAGTAGTGCCAGAGCTGCAGAAACCCACCGCGCTGAGCGTGCTGGCCCTGGATTCAGCATCAGTTCTGCTAGTGAGGGTGTGAGCGGAACAGGGAAGCTCTTGGGAAGTGCAGCCAACCTCCACAACAACATTTTAAGTCCCAGTAATTTCTAGAAGATTAGAAATCCTCATTACCAGTTGCTGAAACTTGAGTTGTTACCTCCCCCACTACTGTGGAGGTGATAAATTCTCATCTCTCCGAGTCTAATTATATAAGTAAACCAGTATTACCGCTGTAGTTAAAGCAGGGGGATGTTTCCTCCATGGGTAGTTGTGTTGCCTGGCTAAATTTGTGTTTGGTTCCTGCTTACATTGCTGCAGACAGAAAGTTTTACCATCTCTTCCTGAGCCAGAATAGCAGCAAAGCCGTTTCTTGAGAACATTTCCTTCTTGTTTGCAAATTCAGTTGCAAAGATTGTGGATTGTGAGTAGTTGAATTTGACTCCAGTTCTGCGGCCTTACTCACAAGCTCATCATCTGTTTCCATCCTGAAACACGACCAGTTTATGCTGTCACCCTTTTTCCCCCCTTCCATCCTTGTTGCCTGGTGTAGCGTGGTTCTCCTGGACGTTCACTCCATGATAAATCACTCTGTACTTTTTACAGCGTAGTTACTTTATCATGGTATGCCAGGCATGCGCATATTCCAGAGCTTCTTCAGTATGTTATGTGTTATTTCAAGGCTGTATCTTCACAACTGTTTGAGTAGCTTGTGAGTTTTGATTCCTCCCACAATCACGTTGAGTCTTGTTTTGGTTTTTGTGATCTGGGGATGCTAATTTCAAATGTTCTCTGACAAGAAACTGCAGAACCATTGCAACTAAATGTCAGGTTAATGCAGCTTCTGGGGCAGGTTGACTTGAACTTCAGCATTTAATTTATGAAAGAAGCCCTCCTATTTTTATCTGCCCCTGCAGTCAAGTTCCCATATTTATTTACAAAGTCTGGGCAGTAGATGCAAGGAAGCCTTTGAAAGAAAGACTCATGTAAGCTGTAATGTTAATGGGAAGATACATGAGGAATACAGGCTGGTGCTTTAGCTGAGTTACAGCACTGGTTTGTGGGAGATTATTAATCTCTTTATAGCAAAGTTTGATTAAAAAAATAAAACTTTTCTGCCTTTATTTCTTCGTTCAGGTATTTATTCCATACGTTGCCTTGCAGAATGGAGCATTAGGGTTGTGTAGTTTCACTGGTTCTGTAAGTTGTGGTACCTGCCTTAGTTGTCTGTTTCTCTGGTGTTTCTGTAATGCAGTATCAGATACCAGGGAGGAGGTGAGAAGAGTCCAGAGAAATTTAATCTGAGCTTCATAAGCCTGCAGATTTTACATGTATCCCTTCTGTAATCTCAAAGCATGCGGAATGTCAGAGCAAATGAGCCTCATTTAGCACTCAGCTCTGATTTCCAGACCAAAAGCTTTTCAAAACCTGTGGCTTTTACAAGGCATATACATTATAGTGTCTTGCTGTGGTGTTAGCCAAAGTCAGTGCTGCTCAGAACACTGTAAGTGAAGAGACCTGTATCAGCAGTTCCTCCTCATAGGTCTATACCTATGTCTAGATTTGCTTTGGGGTTTTTTGTGGGGAGATAGTAGAGAGAAAAAGAGGTACTTAGAAGCAGGGAATAACTGTTGGGAAACAAATGAGAGGAGCTGCTTGAGCTGGCACTGCTGCCTCAAAAAATATCTGTGTAATTGCTGCTTGCAAAGAGTCTTGCTTGTAAATCTGTCAGCACCTAGTGAATGTTTTTGTGTTTTTTATAGTACCCAATTTTGAACCATCTTCATTTTCTGTCTTGTTTTGATATATGCAGTGCACTGTAAATCCAGTGTGGGAGATCCAACTACAGAGTTTCCATTCCTTCTGATAAACTGAATTATATCTTGTTTTCTTTCCTGTTCCTTAGAACATTTTTAGTCCTTTCTTTCTTAAAGACAGTCCAGATGAGCTGTCTGTAGTCTCTACTTGCCTGTGGTTTATCTTAATAGCAGAATGCTAAGGGAAATGATTAAAATATTTGCTCAGCAATTAAAAAACATTATAAGCTTCAGGGAAACAGATGAATTTTGCTGGGCTGTGATTTTTGTATGTTCAGTGCTTTCCAGAGGTGTTTTAAGAGGGCTTACCTCTGCAGAAGGATTTCTGCTTATTGTTTGCAGAAGTGGAGTGACTTGGATGTTTAAAACAGAAGTGAAGAATGCAAAGTGCTTGGATTCCATGTTGAATGATGGTAACTCCATAGATAACAGCACAGATGCAGCTAAGGACTGTTGGAAGATAAATGTTAGAGGACAAGATGGAATGGTATGAGGGAAGATACAAGATCCCAAGTGGGAGATCAGCTATAGGGTATTGGTAGATTTAAAGGCAGCAGGGAATGGGTAAGAGATGCATAAACTGCTTTGAATCTGGAACGGACAAAGTTAAAATTGGAACTAGAAGGTTTCTGTGTTTTAGTTCTTCTTTCATGTGACAGGTAAGACCATATCAACATGTAGTGCTATGTTTCAGTTGTATCTAAAATAGTACAGTCCTCGTATTGCTGGAGATTCAAGGATGTATCAACATATACTCTAAGCTTAATACATAGTCCTTAAGGTAGCAAAGCCAAAACACTTGTAGGTGATCTGAGTTTGAGGAATGTCTGACAAAATTCTTTCCATTCTTCTGGGGTTTGTAATTATGCTTCACTTGTCCATAGACCTTTCCAAAAATGAAGGTAGAAAAATGACATTGTTTCTAATGTAAAGTGCCAGCAAAGGCAAGATTGTTTCAAGAATTCTTTATATGAGATGCAAATAATAAACCAGCACATCAAAGCTTTTGTGCAGTTCATAGGACTAAAAGCCATCTTTTGTTTCATGGGTTTTATAGCCTGTATGGTTTCTGTCCTCTAGGTGTAGAAGTTCCCTCTGTGGTAGTCTCTTTTATTTCTACAATGCATTCTTGGCTAAATTTCAGTGGGTGTTTCGAGGTCACTGTGACTAACCTGGAGTCTTCAGTGAGGACAGATTTCTTGTTAAATGTCGAATGAATCCAAATGCAACCCCCCATCTGTTAGATCAGACAGCTCTAATTCCAGCTGAAGTTGAGGTTTGAAGTGGAGCCATGCTGTCTTTTATAAGAAAGCATCATATTGGTTTCATGTTGAAGAACATAAGAAACACAAGATGCTGGTTCTCAATGGAGGTAACTTATTTTCTCCGTTTCCATGGTTTTATAGGGATAGTATGAATTCTGTTGGAATTTTTTTTGGTCAGACATTAACGTTCTGTTTCTTTGTAGGGCGCCAATGCCTCTGCTTTGGAGAAAGAGATTGGTCCTGAGCAGTTCCCTGTGAATGAGCATTATTTTGGCTTGGTCAATGTAAGTGGATTTTCCATAGTTGACACGTTTTTAAATTCCTATCCTAATTTTGAATGGAAGAAGATTCTCTATTAGAACTTTATGAGTATTTCTAACTTAAAGTGGGACTGCATGAACACCACATCCTGCAGTATGGTGCTGTGCCTTGTTAATAACCCAGATATCAATTTAATCTTATAATAAATATGCTTATTTTTACTGTATTGAAAGTCTTTGAGAGAAACCTTCCTACTCAGGTACATTTCCAGTTACAGGATTTTAATATTTAGCTGGAAAGGACATTGATAAAGTGTGTAGATTGTTCATAGGCTCTTCAAGAGAAATGACATGTGATTTTACACTGATGCTGCAGTGTATGGGAGCCTTGAGGTTGTAAAATGAAAACGTGTTACTTCTCTAAAGACATGTTATTCCTGGGATTAATGGAAGTTCCTGTATGTGAGGACATAGCAAGGAAACGAAGGACATGGACTTGGTCAATAATTTTCTTACAGGCAGTAATACTCCTGTTTGTATGTTTTGACAGCCTTGTGTAACAAACCTTCTAAAAAGATGTATTTTTTGTACCTGTCAGTTTGTATAGATCTGACTTGACTGGGATCTGTTGGGCAATAACAGTTGTCTACCCACATTAACTTTGGAGAGAAGGGAGCATTGATGTTGCCAGTGCTTCTGGAGGAAAAAGCAGCTGGTGCTGTGACATCTTTCACCAGTTAATGTAGGAAGTCAGTAAATAGGAACAGTGGCAGTGGTTCTATGGCATCATGTTTATGGTGTGAAAATACAGGGAAACTCACTAGAAACTAGAAGTATACTTCTCTTTGCTGGTCATCCAGGTACATTTCATTGAGAGCTGACAGGTGACCTATCTTTTGACACCAAATAAGATTAACATACCTACTAATGTGTTACATATTGCAGCTCATTGCCAACTCATTTAATTGACTTCTCTGTGGGTTTCTAGCACTTTGTGTTCTCAAACACCAGGCTATCTAAACACATTGAGTTATGTTCTTTAAGTATGGTGTTAATGGCCATTCCAAAGCTGCTGAGGTTTGCACCATAATGAGAAAAAATGGAAGGCATCTCCCAACTGTAACAGAAATAGCAGAGTGATGAATAGTGTGAAGAGGAAAAATAACATTCTAAAAATAACCAGAATTATTATAACCACATCCATTCTTTGGTTTGAAGAAGAAAATATGACTAATACTGTTGTGCCTTACTCCTTGCAACCGATTCCTTCAGGATGACAGTTTTCACACTGTTGTTCTGCAGAGCTTTGTCCTAAGTTACCTCGAGTTCTTTCATAATCAGTGCAACTTTTAAAAGGGCAGTGTCATGGTTTCAGCATCAATACTCGTACATGTGGTTGTGCTGCAAATAGAATCAGGTGCTGAACCCATGGACAATGTAGGCTCTATTCTGTAGTAGTTTTTTTTCTCTTTGGATCAGTGAGCTGAACCAGCTTTTCCTGCAGTCAGACTATTGCTATAGCCACTGCAGTCTGGGAGAAGGGTCTAGTTGTTCCTTCTGTGACAGCCTGTTAAAATAGGTATGTGTGATGTTGAACTGAAGCACAAGAGGGAAAGAACAATGGTTTCATTCCCAAGTTTCATCTCAATTTTCATTTCAGGAGGCTCCTATCTTAAAATAAGCTTTTCAGACTTTATTTTTATATTGACAGAGTGCAGTTGTACAAGTTCTCACAGAGTCAGATGATGTTGACTCTAAATGCAGTCACTTTGAAGCGAAAGCCCACCATGTTTTGGCATCTAATTAAAACATTTATACCAGAGAGACCACGAGAAAAAGGTTTTAAAACCTTCATGTTTGTACCTGTATTTTGTGTTTAAGGACTTTGTACATTATTTGTGTATTTGATCTGTGCAAATAGCTTCGGGTTTGGAAATACTTATCAGCCTATGAGAAGTGCCTTGCCAAGCTGGCTTCAGGGGTTATTCAGAGCCCTTTTTTTTCTTCCAGGCAGAATTTGTAGCAGAGTTAAAGTCATGATTGGAAAGAGCTGACTGCTTTGTACTTCTAATTGCAAACTGATTGCAGGTTAAAACCATGACAGTAGGTAATACGGTTTATTTGTGGAGAACTCTTAACAGTGAGAAGTGTAGGTCAATAACCAAGAGATTCCAAAGTTTCCCAATGCCCTAAATTGCTCAAAGTTGGAAGGATTTTGATATAACATGAAAAAAAGTCAGAATTGTAGAAATAAAATGCATCACAGTCTTTTTGTAGAGTATTTGGCATGCAGTGCAATACCTAAAATGCTAACATGCAAGATACTGATTTCAGGAATAAAAGGTCTTCCACATTACTTTATATAAGGTTAGTAGTAGCAAATAAAGAGAGTTGAAAGAAGGATGTTTGTAAAACCTAAGGCATGCCATGAAGTGAATTTTCACCTTATCGCTTTACTGCAAAGCATCTTGCATCTTACTGTCAGGAATTTTCGGAGCTGTTTGGCTGGAATCTTGATTCTTTGTCTCCTATGGGTCTTCTGTTTAGTTTGGTTTTAATAAGATCTCTCTGTTTGGGCATCACAGCATGACATGTATAACCAGTTGACTTCATGCTTTTTGACATGATTTCTCCTAAAATCTCATTAACTACTTGCTTTGTAAACTTTTTTGACTTAAGATGTACAGTGACCTTCTTTTCTATTATTGTTATTATTATTATTATTTTAAAATGGCTAATTTCTAGTTTATTTTCTCTTAATTTCCTGGGATTATTATAGACAAATTCATTAGATATCTCATTGAAAACAACAATTGATCTGACTTGCGGTAGCACTCCTGCCTATTTTGTCTTGTATGCAAGCTTAGTTAGTTTTAGTTAATTTGTGTAGTTGGGGTTTAGTTTGTTTCCTAGGTCTCTAACAAGCGTATGAGTTAGGTTCTATCCTAATTCGCATATGTGTTCAGCTTGCATACTTGTTTTCTTCATGTCAATTTTAAGTCTTGTTCCATGTTGTTTGTATACGGTGTAAATTAATGTAACAGTAATGCTGTGACCTTTTTAGCTGTATGATTAAACTGTTAATTTTCTGTTTCTAATTAACTTGAAATCACTCTGCTACAGTGATCACCCAAATTTTGGTGGACAGTAGTGGTGATGCTTTCTGAGTACCACTTAAATATAGAAACATGACTGCAGAACATAGTCTTAAGATCAGTTTGTTTATTTAAGCTCTCAGTGCTATTGAGATGCAGAATCTCATCACCAGAATATCTGGAGACTGGCAAACCCAGGATCTGTTTCAGTGTTTACAGCAGCAGCATTGTACAATACAGTCGCACAATAAATTGCAACTAAACAACTGGAAAGCCTGTGGTGTATTTCTTGTGTATTTGTATCTCCATGCTCTGAGTGTTTCTTCTTGTTGAGCAATGTGGAACACTGCCTCTGGAAGTTATCACTGTCCTCCTTTCTCTGAAATGACACTGCCTTCAGATATGGCAGATGTAAACCAGCTGCTCTTTGAATTTGCCTGCATCATGTACTCCCCATCATATTTCCTTATAAACAGGAAATATTTAACATGTACCTTGCTAACTATCTCTAATAAAGTACTCTGCATATCTGACACAGACAAATGTAACTTAGGAGATCATGCACTGACCTCTGGTTGCTGTAATACAGTTGAGACACACTTGAGCTGACTGATGCTGTCTCTTTCTCTCTTGTCCCTCTGTTCTGCTGTACCATTGGCACCCCTCACATCAGTATCGGCAGCATCTCCCCAGGCAGCATTAGCAGCATTCTGTGTCTCCAGAAGTTTTGATTTTTGTGATGAGCCCTCAATTGGAATTTATTTTGTCATTGGTTTCCTGCTTTTTTTGTGTACCCAGTATGACTGTGACTGTGTCTTCTCTTCCTTTTCTTGCTGTTACCAGCTGGGGAAATACAAAGATGAGTCTTTTACACCATGCCTCCTAGTATTTCACCAGTAAATAAACTCTGATAGACAACTTTTCCATTTTCAGTATGTGACCTTCTTAAAGAGCAGCCTCTTTCTGTTACTGCTTTTTACCAAACCTAATCTGAGAACGTTTGTTTTCCTTTCTGTTCTGTTTCAACCAGTTCGGCAATACCTGCTACTGCAACTCCGTCTTACAGGCACTTTATTTCTGTCGTCCATTTCGGGAAAAGGTTCTGGCATACAAAGTGCAGCCTCGAAAGAAGGAAAGCCTCCTGACGTGCCTCTCTGATCTCTTCAACAGTATTGCTACGCAAAAGAAGAAGGTGGGAGTCATCCCACCCAAGAAATTTATTTCCCGATTGAGGAAAGAAAACGGTAAATGAATAAATGAAGTTGTTTTTTGTGTAGATTTCAGCATATAAAACCCAGTTTCCTTCTTAACGAGTCCAAATTGTCAGCTTTGAACAGATTTCTGGAAGATTTTTGAACTCCTGTTTGTGGTGTGACTTTTCACCACCTCTGTAGCATAGGAACAGAGATTGTTTCAAAACTGTGCTGTGTCAAAGAGGATTATCTGGGTATCTTTGTTTCTCTGCTTGCACAGACCATGTACACAGAGCATGTACACAAGTCTTGGTGCTCCAGTTATTCCCCATTGGTATGGCGCTCTGTGGAGGTCTGCTGCAAGTCAGCACACTTCAGCCATTGCTAGAAATTGTCATGGGTTACACAGATGTCGTGGAGTTCAGCAAAGTTGAACTCTCCAAGGAGACTCAGCCACTCTTAGCTTGCTCTCTTGCATTTGTGGTGGGATAAATTCCTAAGGATGGGAACTCTGGTTATTTCCCAGGGCTGCTTTGTGAGGAAGAGTTCTGTGTGATTGAACTTGAAAGATAACAAACTCAGAGTAGGGGATTTTTGCCCCTTGATACTGGACTTAATGAACTAATGGCCCAAGGCAACGCATCTGAATGTCTTTAGTTCTCTCCCTCCCCAAAGGAAAAAAACCCCAACAACAACCCCCTCAAACCACTTGTGGTTTGCTTCAGTTCCAAGAAATGCCCAAACTCAGTTTCCTCTATGTTATTTTTCATCCACTTGTTTCTTGCCAGCTGAGGAGTAGGTGGGGTAACCTAATGTCTATTGTGAGAAGAACAAAGTGTAAGTCTTCAAAGGCTCTTGAGTGTGTAACCCACAGTTGTATGATAGGGTAGAGAAGGGGGAAGGTCAAGCACTGATTGCTAAAAGCACAGTAACCTGATATTATGAAGTATCTGTGTATTTTCATTCTTTTTTGATCTCTTTCTTTCCAGAATTATTTGATAATTATATGCAGCAGGATGCACATGAATTCCTAAACTACCTACTCAACACTATTGCTGACTTACTGCAAGAAGAGAAAAAGCAGGAGAAGCAGAATGGCAAACTACAGAACGGCAGCATTGAGAGTGAAGAAGGAGACAAGACTGATCTGACGTGGGTCCATGAAATCTTCCAAGGAACACTAACCAATGAAACCAGATGTCTTAACTGTGAGGCTGTACGTTTAAAACAAACCCAAACCTCTTAGATTTTTGACAGGCTCTGGATCATTTTCCCTAATACTAAGCACACTTTTTCATTTATTAGGATAGATGAGATTGCACTCTCTCTATTAAAATATGGAGCATAGCCTATTTTATGACTGTATCACCTCTATGTTCAAACCAATACTCATTAAGGTATGTTTCTCAGAAAAAGCGTAGTGTTTTTTCTGTTCCTTCTCCCTGTTTCCATCAAGGCAGTCTGCACCTGACTGATATAAGCTGCCTTTTTGTCTTCATGTTATTTCCTGTGTCAGTGATTGATAGTTGATGTTGTGTTTTTACATCAGAGCTGCTCGCTATTTATTTAATTCTGGGTTAAACTGCATTTCTTAAACTGGAAATCTGCGCTTCTTGGTGCTGGGCCATCACCACTCTGTTTGAGAGCAGATGAAGTGCTGCAGCATCTAGAATTAGAAGAACCACACCACCTTCAGATGAGGAAATTGTAGTTAGTCATGTTCTCTGATTTAATATTTCTAAAAAAAAATGAAAACCCAGATGGGGAGAGAAAAAAGAGAGAAGTGATTACAACTGAAATGACTGTTCTTGGCATTTAAAGTCTAAGTTAGGGCTGTGTGGTGAGTAAAAGCTCTAAAAATGATATTAAGATTGTCTCAAGAATTTCGAAACGAAATGTGACTGTTCCACAAATGGAAAGCTGCTTTTCCTGACTGCTAACTCACTTAATTGAAACCCCATCTGCCTGATTTTCCACTTCGTATTTACTGTTAAACTCTGAAACGCAGCAGGAAGCTCTATCAGTCTGCAGAGCAGAGTGGGATACACTTAGAGCTTCTCCAGCTCTGAGTGGTTAAAAACTTGGTTTTGCCAGTGAAATAAGCAGATGTGTCTTGGAGTCTCAAGAGGGAGAGATGTTTTGCAAGAAGGGGTCTGGGGCTTGGGGGTTTTTTTAAGGCTTTTTTTCCTGTGTTTTGGTTTTATTCTTGGTTTTTCTTTTTTTCCCCCCCATAATATTTCTCTCTGGATTGTAACACAGCTTATTTCTTCAGTTTTAGTTCACCTCAAGAAAGGGCTTCTGTGTATGTGTATTTACTTTTTATCATGAAGCTCTCAACCTGCAATGAAGACATTACACCATTCCACAGCTGGTTAAAAGGAATCTGCCAGTTCTAAATTGTTATGAAATATCTCTTCTTTTTTTTTGTTTTTCAAGGTTAGTAGCAAAGATGAGGACTTTCTGGATCTGTCGGTTGATGTGGAACAAAATACATCAATTACACACTGTCTAAGGTAAATGAAACTATTTGGGAATGGAAAAAATAGCTACCCTTGGTCAGAAGGAAAGAACTGGTGTAGCTGACCTGTTGTGTGACAGCTCTAGGCTTTGACTTACGCTAAACCATGTTCATATGTTAAACCATGTTCATTTTACTTTTATCCTGAGTTTCTGAAGCTGCTGGTTCCTCAGTGGTTTTTAGTAGCTAATGAGTATGGTGATTTCTTAGTGGTATGTAAGATTGATTTCACTTTCTTTTATGGGGATTTTAGTTACATATAGTCAGGTTTTATCAAAACTAAACATGGTATGTTTGCTTTCATAATAAATTGCTGTGTATTTTAACATTGTTACTGCATTTCAGTTGCCTGGTCCTCATGTTTGTGGTTAAACTTACGCTTTTTTTTCCTGATAGAAATTTGCCCTATGTATTTAACTGCTAGCTCCAAGGCTTATCAGCTGCTTGGTTACTGCAAGTTGCTTGTAGCATTTGGCTTTTTAATAGCTGATAATACACGTATAATTGCTAGGAGCTGAAAGATAATTCAGGTTTGGCTAATGGCTATAGGTCTTATACCTGGAAAACATGGAGTGGCTACCTTTGGAAACAACACACAATCACATTATGTACCGTGTTTGATTCCTGCCCAAGAAGTATGCAGTTAATACTTGAGGGTGTAATTTTTTCAGCTGAACATTGATAGTACATCCCAAAGCTGGGACAGCTACACCTAAAATGTGTTTGGGAAGTATGAGCGATATGAATAAGAAGAATTTCATCTTCTGTGTGTACTTTGGTTATTTTCAGCATTATTATTAGTAACTTACAAGTGGATGGTTTGAGTGACTATCCCTGTTTATCTGACTTGTCTTTCATTTCCACAGAGGTTTTAGTAATACTGAAACTCTCTGCAGTGAATATAAATACTATTGTGAGCAGTGCCGCAGTAAACAGGAAGCACAGAAGAGGTAAGGTTCAAATATTCAGGCTAATGTAAATGCTTTTTAAAACGGGCAGCTGTTGGAAAAATACACCTTGTGAATTCAGTGAAACGAAGCATTAAGACAGTTTGGGTCTGTGTTTGTTAGGGAAAAGAGTAAGGAAAAGCTGAGACACCAAATAAGTTTATGGCAACCTCATCAGAGAGAAATGAAAAGATTAATTTGTATTCCTCCTAGAAGAGCTTATATCTGGTGCTTCCAGACATTCGTGTTTTCCCCAGTTAGCATTAATCNCTGTGTTTGTTAGGGAAAAGAGTAAGGAAAAGCTGAGACACCAAATAAGTTTATGGCAACCTCATCAGAGAGAAATGAAAAGATTAATTTTGTATTCCTCCTAGAAGAGCTTATATCTGGTGCTTCCAGACATTCGTGTTTTCCCCAGTTAGCATTAATCAGCTTAAAGCCACTGAAAACCATCCCATCTGCTTTCTCTATGAATACTGTATACAAAAACGTTACTTTTCACTCTTACTTGGTCACAGCCAGAGCAGCAGGACAGATTTATCTGTTTCTTCCCACTCATGTGATGAAAACCTGAGGTTTTCAACATAGACAGTTGTCCTGCATTTAGATGCCAGTTGTGTAGTTACTCGTTCAGAATAAATACTGCATTTTCTCACTGGAATATACATGAGAAAAGCAGCCTTTCGAAAATCTTCATCAACATTTTAGAAGCCTTCTAAGAAGCTTTTTCATATTAAAATTGGTTTTGAACAAAGCTTTGTTTGAGGTGATTTGCTAACACCTTGTTCTTCATCTTACATGTTTTTGTGGTTCAGAATGAGAGTGAAAAAGTTGCCCATGATTCTAGCTCTGCACTTAAAAAGGTTCAAGTACATGGACCAGCTGCATCGATACACCAAACTTTCCTACCGGGTAGTCTTTCCCTTGGAGCTCCGGCTCTTCAACACTTCAGGAGATGCTACAAATCCTGACAGAATGTATGACCTTGTGGCTGTAGTTGTACACTGTGGCAGGTACGTTGGTTTTGTGCTTTCCGGACCTTGAATGTATGTCCTTGGAATTTCAGAGGAGGTCTGTCAACTGTATGCTATTTTGTATTATCGGTGTGGTGCCTGACAGTATAGGAGCATGCTGAGCAGCATCAGAGTTAGTTGTCCAACAGTGTTTCAGTCTTTTTACTTCTTTAAATTTTGTTTTCCGAGTACCCAGTTTAAGCTTTGCTCTTCCATCAGCTTTCAGTTACGATGGCAATTCAGACAAGTTGTTCTTTTGAGCTGCAGCAAAGTAAGAGCAGGCTTTAAAAAGCCAAAACCAACATGAAAAAACACCCCATTCCCAACCCTACTTTCCAGGAAAGCTGAATGAAATAAAACCAAATCTTGGAAAAACACGCACTAAAATAGAGTGAAGTTACAGTTCTCATGGTGCTACTTGGGAAACCATTGAAGGTTTTTTAGAAGCTGGTGCCACCATGCGGTATAAGCTGTGTACTGCGGAGGTTTTAAAATACCCTTATTCTATTACTGTTGTTGTTGTGGCTTTAATTCTGCTTTTTAAAAGCAAAGATGCATTTTTTTTTAAGTGCTTTTAGGAAAAAAAAAAGAAGTCATGAAAGATAAAAGAAAATATAACTGCCTTCTGGAAGCGGGAGCTTTGAAGTAATAAGTTATCACAGCACCCAAATGTTTTGAATTGTGCTTGTGAGGAGCAAGACAATAGAATCAAGATGCTAATATAGCACAGGTTTTAGTGTAAATAAACTATATAAAACTGTAGGTGATTTCTGTTGTGGTATAGTTGTGCTGGGTTTTATTTATTTTTATCATTTTAAGATCTCATAGAATGGTTTGGGTTGGAAGGGATCTTAAAGCTCCTCCAGTTCCAACACCCTGCCACAGACAGAGACATATTCCACTGGAGCAGGTTGCTCATTTTCTTCTGTAGAGTCTTAACTTGCAGTACCTGTAACTACATTTACACATTTTAACAGTGGTGATTAATAATTCAGATGTATTAAACAGCTTTGCCTTTTCTTCTCAAACCCATCTTTTAGGAGCCCTGTGGCTCCTTGGGCTGCAGTTCTTACTAGGAACTTACCAAGGACTTAAGAGAAACTGTATTTTCTAAATATTTGACTTCTCAGAACTTGTTTTTAAATATTTTGCCTTTATAGTTTCACTTTTCATTTAGTTGCTCTAAACAAAGAAGTTTTCATTCTGTGACAGGAAACATTATACACAATTCTGGAAGGACTAGAGAAGTACTTCTGCCTGAAGCTGATATGAATATAGTTTATTTTAAAGCCTTATGTAGAACCTAAGTATAAAGTGTAAAGCTGGAAGGTGGAGAATATATATATATATATTTCCATTATGTCCCTGGACTGTTGTATCAGAATTTGAGGTTAGTAGATGAATAGCTTGGATTTTTAAAGTGGTCAGAGTACTCAGCAGTGGTGAATGTAACAAAGCAGTGATTGAAAAACTGGATTTAATGTTGCTTTTTTAATATACAAATGACTATATGAAATACTTACAAATTGTGTAGTTTGAATATATTGCATTTGGCAAGACAGAAATTTTATTTCAAGCAATTTGGCAAAGTGTAAGAACCTAAATGATGTTATGAGTAATGTTAGACAACACAAGGAGCGGGGGAATCTAACTGCCAGTAGTAGCTGGAGTCATTTGGGAGCAGTGGTCCTGCCTTTGTAGGCACAAGAGTAATAAGTCTTCAATCCTTTTCTCTGGCAGTGGTCCAAACCGTGGACATTATATCACCATTGTGAAGAGCCATGGCTTTTGGTTGCTGTTTGATGATGACATTGTAGAGGTAGGTACGCTGTAACATGGTGAAAGCAAGTGTAGGCATCATCAATGTCCAGCTCTGGTTTTATGTCTGAGATCAGCTTTTGTACTTATGAAAGTATTTCAGTGAAACCTGTGCACAGAATAATTCTGAACATTTCAAAAGCAAACTTGGGCATTCTTGTGCATCTTTGTTGTAAGACTAGTATGGAGAAGGGCAACCAAACACAAGGGTTGCATTGACACCTCAGGCATGGGGTGACACATACCTTGTCAGGCTGAAATTGTCTTATTCAAGATGTAAAATGCTCTGACTTCAACCCACCTTTGGGACTCCTTTTTGCCACTAACTTGCTTTGTGTAGTTGCATTTCACTGCAGCATCTAAGAATTTCTGATCTTTTTTTTTTGTAGGCAGTTTTCTCCAAGAAATTGAAATGTAGAAAAGCTGTTAGAAAAAGATGTGGGAGACTCTAGTAAGGTCCTGAGAGCAATATGAAGCCGTTTGGACTGTTAGCAATAACTTTTCCTCAACTCTTCTACTGACATAACTGTAAAGACCAATACCCAAGCTACTTACAGATCTATGCCTTTCACGTAATTATTAAACAAATATCAAACAGTAGAACAAAAACCACAGTAGAACAAAAACCACAGTAGAACTGCTTTTTGTAGAGATGGAAATATACTGTTTGCCTCATAGATCTCATGGGGAAAGTTAAGGCCTGATCTAAATAGGCACAGCAAAATCTTTGTGTTGAAATAAAGATGTTATATGTTCTCCTTTTTTGTCTTTTTCTTTGCTTTGAGCATCAGAGGTGACTTCCTCATAATTTGGACAGCTTGTATGAGTATGAACAGTTGCCTTTTTCCCATTGTTATATTTTGAGGGTTATTTTCCTTTGTGTCTGTCATGAACAAAGTCTGTAATTGTGTCAGCTAATTTTGGAAGCAGCATTCACCTGTTTTTAAATTCAGGTATTGACTGTATTTTTCCCGGCAGGAGATAAGCATTACATTTTAAAAGGGGATATAATCATTTTGTTGTTCTGTATTTGCTTTCTATCAGTCGCTTCTATGTTGTATCTTCATATTTAGGTCAAAACAGAGTTTCTTTTTATCTGCAAACACTGCTGTCACTTAGAGATGTCCCAAAACATAGCATTTAAATGTGCATTGCCTGTTATGGGACCATAAATTCAAGGAACTGTCACAAGTATGTAGTTCTTCTCTTCTGGAGGGATGCTTTCTTTTTTCCTTTAAGTTGCTTTTCTGACGTTAATCATGGCTTTAAGTTCATCTTTTACAGAATATATCTTAAATGCTGTAAAAATAAAACTCTTTGATCTGAAACTTGCATGTTTGTGCTTTCCATGATCTTGGTCATGATCAGCAGTATAGTTCTGTCCTGTAGCACTACCTCTGCCCTGGCTGTGGGATCCAGAAGCTTAAGATTCCTTTTCCTGCTAGAAGATTCTCTCTCCCTGGCTGGTGTTTGCATATGTTTGTTTTCTATGGAATTTAGGCTTTGTTTTTCCTACCAGAGGAAGGCATGAAAAATTGCATGTGAGTTTTGTGCAATTCAGTTGAGATCGTTGTCCAAGCTGCTTCTTGACCTGCTTTGAAGGGTGTAGCTCAAGGACTCTTCCTGGGGTTTTCCCACAGGATCTTTTCACTGACTATCTGTTGTAGCTGCTAGAGCCTCCTAAGTGTGATGAACATGAAGCTTACCTCTGACTTCCTTCTCTTAAAGAAATACCACTCTTTCCTCCACCTTCTAGAACTCACCTGAATTTCTGGTGATTCAGTGATCAAGGAGAGCAGGATAGCAGAGACTGCTCTTCCCCTCCTGGTGCTACAGGCTGCTGGATTAAGTAGCTGCAGTTTTACTCATTTGTTCTCTCATCCCACTTAGTCATCAGCTCTTGAGGGTTAGTTCCTTACTAGTGCTGCAGGCTATGCACTGAAAAACTGAAGCCACAACTACTTCTATCACTTCATCTGCGCCTAGATAGTTGACATAGCTATTCTGAACTAGACTAAGTGCTGCTTTCAGGCTGCTTATGATAGTCATAAGGTAGCACTAAAGGAAATATATTGCTATGGATGATACTACAGAGGTTGTCCTCAAAAATGGAGTGGTAAAACCTTCCCAAAGCCCCTAAAATGTGTATTCTGCATAAGTTTCTGGTTTTTGGGCCAAGCATAGGAGCGTTCTACTCTTCAGAGACTCTTCAGAACCTGAAAGGTTATTTTTTACCTTTTCTTGAATCCTTGGACACTTTAACATTTTAGGTGTAAACCAGCTACATAGCAAACCAGGTATTACTTAGCAGACTTCAGAAGATGAGTCCAAAGCCCTTGTACCTATATAAAGATACTGCAACTGAAGGAGAACCCAGGAGAAAGCTTTTTCCCCTTAAATACTGGTAAAAAGCTTTGTTGCATTTTTGGCAAGTGATGTGAATTAATAGCTCTGAACTGTCAGTAGGAAGCAGTTTATCCTTATTACCCAGTAAATGTCAGAAGCAGTGAAGTCATGTTTATTTATCTGTTTGCATTTGGTTGGAAAGCCAACTTTCAATTAAATTGAAGATAGAGGATAATCAAACATACTACAGCATATGTGAAAAGGAGCTGCATCAAATCCAGGAGGCAAATCAGTCCAAATGGGATCCTGTGCCAAGAAAATTAATTGAGAAACCCGAGTAAGTGATCTCTGGCTAATTTGACATGTTGTCATTGGAGCAGCTAAGTGATACATCACAGTGACAATGTTTATCCGAAACAGGAAAAACTGTCCATCCAGGGAGCTCTCCACATTGAGGAAAGAGGGAGATTGATTGCATGCATTTGCTTAAATACTTGGTCAGAATTCTGCAGCATCCAGTTAAGTGCTATGAATCTTGTGGGAAAGAAGGATTTGATTTGGGAACCAGTATAGTTGTCTGAAGATGAACAAAGGATATTCAAACTCAGTTAACAGGAAGAATAGTCTTCATGCCAGGTAAGGCTAGAGAATCCTAAAAGTAACCATCAACTGGTTGTTACTCTAAAGCTACAACTGGTTAATAGTTTACTGTCCACAAAATATGTGTCTAATTAAGGATGGGAAGAATAAAGTGCATATGCACATTCTTTCAGTTCCACTGTGGTTTTTTGTGGATAGCAGAATAAAGGAGGAAGTCAGTTTTGCTGTGATAAAGCTAAAAATATCTGCGGGATGAATTAATCTGCATCAAATGTTTGAGTTGCATTCAAAATGAGTCCTAGAAATAGGCTTGATTGCGCGGCAAGTTAGTTGGCAGTTAGCATAAAGCGTGTTTGAGTTGTCTGCTAAATATATTACAATGGCTGAAAAATTCCCTTTTGCTATCTTTCTGTTAAAATATGTGTCTAAGTTTGTAGTAGACGTTATGTTAATAGAGTGTGTGAAAATGCAAAAGCCCTCAGCTTTCCTGAAGTCCTAGAATGGAGGAGACAAAACCAAAACATCTGTTTGGGGTTCTTCCCCCCCCCCCCCCCCCCCCCCCCCTCCCCCCCA
>NDXB01005147.1:118829-129084 GCA_002631895.1 Agapornis roseicollis
GGGTCTTTCCCCCCCCCCCCAGTTTTACTTCAGCAGAAGGTGTTAAAACTATTCAAGGGACAGTTTATGCAGCTCTGTCCTGTAGTTAGATGCACCCTCTGGAAACTTCTTATATCTGTTTTTCTTGTGCTTCAGAAAGGCTGGGGAAAGGATGGCCTAAACCTGCACATTTGGCAGTGTTGTGTCGAGAAACCAGGGCTTTTGTTTTTGCTGGTGATGCTGAAGTCTGGTGAGCAACGATTCAGCTCACTGCCAAATAGACTCTGTAGCTGAGGAGGCTTCTTGGTGGAGTCATAGCATGCATCCTTTCTTTAAAGATGTAAGCACAAGTTGGGCTCTGCTGTTCTCTCTCATGATCAGAGCAGGTGTTCAAGCCCAGAGCTTCTTGTTCTTTGAGTATTTCTTTGCTTCCTCAACTTTATACCTTGGGGAATAAAGGGAAACTTCAGGCTAGTCTTCCTTTGGGCCTCCACAACAAATTCGGGCTACTTCAGTCCCTCATCTCTGTGGATCTAGAGTCCTAAGGGTATTTTGAAATACTAAAACACTGTGGAGTGCTGAGCAACACAGGTCATTGGGAGTATATTATTTCAGTGATTTGGTCTCTATGCTTGCTCTCCTCCGACTGCAGAATCAAATTTAGTAATGGGAAACCAATTCTTCTTGGGAGTGGGATCAAGACTGTAGAACTTGCATCATTAAAAGCCCTTTCAAATGCCCTACAGGCCTCGCTGGTTGGAGTGTAAAGTGAAAAAGTGCTTTTGTGTGCATAGTTCACAACTTTAAATAGAAACACACCGTTTAGTTCTATTCATGTGGCAAATAATTTATTTCTATTAAAACACAAACTTTGTAGTAATATCTAGCAGGCATTGTACCAGCAGATCCTGAGGAAGGACAGCTCTTGTATGACCAGATCATCACAATCAGATGAGATCCACAGATTTCGTGGTATAATTTACCAGTGGTACTTTCAGGACTTCTCTATGTAAGAGGGTCATAAGAACTTTAAAATCTGGAGTTACTTTAGGTGAATATTAAATCTGCTCAAGATGGTCCTTATCTACTTCCAACTGTACTAAAATCTTTGATGATCAGTGACTGCATTTTTCGTTTGCGCTACAAACCTACAGTCAGAAAGGGTGATGCCAGTGCAAATGAGAAAACAGATATAAAAATGTCATTTACTCTTTTAAGGATACATTTTCATGGATCCCCTTTTTTATAGTCCAGCTTAAGAGTGCACCACTTCAGAGAGGGTTATTATTTCATCTTGATTTCCTTTTTTTCAATAGTGAGTAAGGTATTAAATGGAAAAGATGTCTTGGTTGTATTCAGTGGTACTGAAATGTCACTGTATTAATAGTGTGTGGCTTTCCAGCGTCACCTCCAAGAACAGGGAACAAGGCTTTGTCTGGGAAGGGGGCTCTGAGGATGATGTTTTGACTGAGGCTAATTCTAACTCTCATTGATTTCCAGAAAATTGATGCCCAGGCCATTGAAGAATTCTATGGGTTAACATCAGACATTTCCAAAAACTCAGAATCTGGCTATATTCTCTTCTACCAGTCAAGAGACTAAGACAAAAGATACCTGTATACAAAGAAAAGAAAAAAAGGGATCAAGATATGTCCAAATGGAACATATTTGTGACAGCAGAAGCAGTTCCTCGGTGTTGCTATAGGACCAGGACAGATCCAGCGGGGTGACTAAAGGTTTCTCCCTGCCGTTTCGCAGAGGATTAGTGCTGACTGCTGTTAACAAGAAGAGCTTTTGTTCCAGTTTTCTTTCTGGGCTTTTTTTACGTGCTATCTTCCAAAATCTGTGTTACCTCTACTTGAAACCTGGCTGCTTATTTGTTCATGAACTGAAAAAGAGATTTAAAAGTAGCATCGTAGGATTTTTACCATGTAACGTTGGCCTGAGGCTATACCTTGGTTTCTACCATCGTCGTTTTTCTGTATTTTAGCAGAATGATTTCAATATTCAGTGTCAGCTGAAGGCATATTTTAGGATATGAGCAGCAGCTGGTTGCTGGATATTTTTGGTGACTCAGACTTGAGAAGCAGTACAAAGCTAAGATGTATTGGAAATGTCAAGTCTGTAATTTTTATAAAGAAGCAGACAAAAAACTCACTCCGCAGCATTGTAAACTGCCCCGTTGTGCATTATATTGGGTTTAGATAACACTAACAGCCCTGCTTCTTCTTGTATTGTTCTTACTGTTCTGTTTCTTCTTCAGAAGGTATAGAACTTTCTCCATATTGTGCATTTTTTCTTTTGAAGCAGAGTTTTGACTCAGAGCCACGTTGCTGCAGATTTAAGGGGAGCAGAGAAGCAGTTACCTTTTGAAGAGCAAGCCTGGCAACCAGTTGCTGTAGAAAGCTTGAAGTTAAAGCATTTCTTGAAGCTATTGCATAAACCAAAAGTGCCCTCATTCTGAAACAGGATCTGTTTAACATTTCAGTACACAGTAAACTGATGCAACTAGCATTTTGAATCTATGCTAATACACAGAAACACCACTAATTGTGAAGGGTTAACCAAGGGAAGCATCATTTATGTCACTAATCCAGTTGTTTTTCGTCTTCAAGGTAATGAACATGTAAGAAAGAAAACCAACCAACCAACCCAGAGCTTCCCTTGCTAAGTGTTCTCATCGTCTGTTGTTAATGTTTGTGTTGATCTGGGAATCCCAACACTCTCCTAAAAATGCTTCTGATTGTTTTACCTCTCTAGGCCTTGCTTAACAGGGGAATTGTCAGTCTTTTGAAGACTGAAATGAAAAGTAACTATCCGTTACATGTGTATATATTATAATCTCAAGGGTAACTAGAAAGAAGAGACTGAGGAAGCTTGTAAGGAATCTCAGAAAATCTTCTTAAACTTTGTTTGTCAAGTGCTGTTGCTGTGCCAAAGCTTGTTGCAGCTGGCTCTAAACTACCAGTGGAAATGAGTATTTTCCTTTCTCCATCTTGTTTAGGACAAGAGCTGTCCTCTGTGTGGTTGTTCCCAGCACAGCCATTCATGGTGTGTACCAGTGCTGCTTGTTCTTGAGGACATTTAACTTATGCAATTCTGTGGCTTGTACAGGATAGAAAATATTTAACCAAAACACTCCTCAGGAAACCAGCATTTCACAAACAGGTTCTTGTGGTGATTCTGTGTTTCTTGTTTCTTCTTCCCATGACCAGAATGTTAGTAAGTAACTCCTGCCTTCAAAGTGCAAATTAACCATTGCCGTTGTATTCCAGCTGGGTACAGGTTCCATTCTCCCAGCACATCTCTTCCGGAAGTTAAAATATGGATGTTGGGTTTTTTAGTTGTTTTTTGTTATACAGAGTACTGTCCTTGTCAGAGATGCGTTCACCAACAGCAAATGTCCTTGTCATCTTGTTCCTATCGTGTGGAAATCCTTCCTGGCCAAGAGTCATCTCCCTTCACAAGCTGTGAGGCCTCTCCTGATGCCACTCCCAGAAGACTCATTACCAAGTCTTGCAAAAAATGAAACTAAAAGAGAGCACTGAGTGAAATAACCTAAAGGGTAAATACAGACCTTAATGTAGGACACTAGACGTGTATTTTGTATATCTGGTGATACATTTTTACAGATAAAATACCTGACTGAGAGAGAATATTGAAAGATATATACTATAGATTAAAAACAAAGTGCACTTTTGCTACAGATTTATAAGGAGACTTAAAAGGAATTAAATTGGAAGAGAATGGTGTGATGTTACTTCTGTATAATAAATGACCCCACCCGTCTCCAATAAAGGTCATGTATGATCAAATGCACATGGCCCAAAGGGTTTTCCTTGCATTTACATCCGAGGCAGAAATGAAAGTACTTGGTTAGCTGCTGGCTCTCAGCTCCCTCTGTACTGGCTGGGGGATGTGGATCCTGCTACATTTGCTTGCTCATAACCTGTGTGTAACTAGTTTAAACCAAGAGAAATTACTAATTTAGTGTTGTAGATAATTGATGTGCTGGTAAACTGAGGAGAGGTCACCCCAGGCACATCCCACTGCTGGAATTCCTTCATCTCATCCCCTGTAGCTCTGCCATTGTCCTTCCCTGGGATTTCCTTTTTCCTTCTGCCTCTTTCACCCCTTGCCATTGCACTCTCTAAGACTGTTGCAAATATTATCTGACTGATCTGGAACAGAGACATTTAAAAGCAAACAGAGCACCATATGCTTGGAGTTTTTCGAGTTCATGGCAGGCCAGGTCTCCGTTTCGCTGTGGTTCACTGGAGTTCACTTTTATATTGGGAGAATTTGATGAAAAGCTTGCTTCTGTGAGGAGGAATTCCTGGGACTAGGTCAGAATGCAAGAGAAGCAAATGAGATTGGGAAATGGCAGCATTTAAAAACACATTTTACATCCCAAATGCTGTCTGGTCTTTGTTCTGCTGGGTCACACATTAGCGATAGATAAATAAACAGAGCTAATTTTAACTCCAGTGAATGTGAGTTTGACTTTCAGTCACTTTTAGAAAGACTTTTACCCTGAATTAATTTTGTTGAGGGCATTTGGAAGCAAAGTAGCTTTAGGTTTGAGTGTATCAGTAAAGCAGGGTTGATGCTAGCATTTGGGGGCTGTTCTTGTTGCTCCAGGACTTCTCCAGAGCTGGAGTGTAAGGGTGAAGACCTGACTTTGCTGACCAGCAACTGAAGCGAAGTACACCCAGTGTTGCTATCTTTGCTTCTACTTTAGCAGTTCCTACAGCTTGTTTGTGGTGAGATTCTGCCTTAAAGAGCTTAAGAACAGGCTGTTCATGAATTGGTGGTTGTGCTTGGCGTGTTCTGGTTACCAGCAGGAGCTTTTACAGTCACCATGCCAGCTCGGGTTAGCGTGTGCTTAAAACAAATCGTATTTGATTGGTACCAGAAAGAAAATAGACTAACAGAGGCCCCTGAGACAAGTAAAACCTTCCCAATGTGGTCCTCAGTGTTCATCAAAAGGAAGGAATCCCCTGAAACATCATTAACTCTCAACATACAAAGTCCTGCCAGTGGTTGCTGCTGTTGCATTGGTTAACCGTCGGGCTACTTCTGTTTCCTTCCTTCCCACTCCTGCACCATCAGCCCTAGCTGATGCATTGTAAAGGAAAACAGTTGAATCCTTTCCATGATCTGCATAGGTGAGAATTAGAGGGGAGATTGGGATGAGATTTAAGGAAAAAGGCCTTCCCTGAGGGTGCTGAGGCGCTGGCACAGGGTGCCCAGAGAAGCTGTGGCAGCCCCATCTCTGGCAGTGTTCAAGGCCAGGTTGGACACGGGATTGGAGCAAGCTGTTCTAGTGGAAGGGGTCCCTGCCTGTGGCAGGGGTTGGAACTCGGTGGGCTTTAAGGTCCTTTCCAACCCAAACCATTCCGTGGCTTTATGAGAAGAGTCTCCAGCAGTGAGGCTGATAACTTGTCCCTTTGCCAGGGCACCTTGCGCCATGCTGGGAAGTGCTTTTCTGAGGAGATGGATCTGGAACGTGGCAGGTAATGGGTGTAGGAACAGGTGCTGTCTGAAACCCCTGTGCCATGGTGGGGACTAGACCTACAAGCCGTGTCAGCTTGGGCAGGGAGTGAAGCCCAGAGGCCTTGAATAGAGGGTAGCTTAGAAGCCCCAAGAGGAGGAGCTGAACCTGGATGGCAAAGCTAAGAAAGGATTTATGAACACTTTAAAATATCAGAGCCCCCATAGTATTACTCTAGATACGTTGGCCCAGATCTATTGAGGGCAAAACACTTTTGGTGCCATGCTGCTGAGAAGCATCCTAAGCCTCTGGACCCATCCCTAGGGAGCCACACAGAGCTGGGGCACGCAGTGGAGGCACAGGTTACACTGCAACCTGTGTAAAATACATTCAGAGAGTCCCAGCTGGGTCTTCCCTGGTGATTTCTAAGTCCCAGGCAGTGTGCAAGAGTGAGCCTGCAAAGGAAGGGGAGAAGGGCAAGTATGTGGGCAGAGAGCTGCATTTGGAGTTAGGAGCATCCCCACATCTACTCAGAGTTCGTTTCCATTTTGAGATGGTTTTTGTCTGGGGTATAGCTGCTTTAGCAAAAACATACTGTGTAAGGAATGTAGAGGTGGAAAAAGACATTTACTTGGCTTGAAGCCCTGGACAAGCTGTCCAGCTCAACTGAACCTCAGACTGCTGCTGCCCACCAGACCATGGAATGGGTGAAGGTAAGGTCAGATGCAGCTGAAGCTGCATTTCTCTCTGTCCTAGGTGTAGACACACAAGTAAATAGCAGGTGGTTTTCAGCAGGAGCTGAGTAACTTCATTTGCTATTAAGTATCCTAATTAGCACTCTATTAGTGTTTCCTTCGGTGAGAAACAGCTTGCATCTACTGCAACCAGTCATTGCAGGCCTGGAGGGCAGAGCAGGGACCGTGCTGTGAAGGAATGGAGGGAGGGAAGGGGTGGCCCAAGGGAAGAGAAGCCACACCTTGAAGCTGTGCTGAGCAGGGCCATTCATGCCCTGAGGTTGGTATCTCAGAGGTCTTTGTGTGATAAGACCCCGGTCAAAGCCTTCCACGCTCAGAAGCAAAGCTTCAGCTCCTCCCTGGCAAAGGTGCAGTGAAAAGCATGAGGGAGCATGTGGTGGTGATGGCAGAAAAGTGTTATTCTCGGCAATCATTTCCAAGCCCTCTTTCTCAATTTCTTTTCTCTTGGATGTTACACTGTTCATTTTCAGATCTTGAGTCACAATATTTCTCCAAACGAAAGGCCACAGGTTTGGAGAAGATCCAGTTTATTCCTTCAACATCCTTTGCCATTACTTCAGCAGAAAGAGAGCCAAACCACACTGGTACCTGCGGCTGATGGGGATGGAGGAACAGCCCTCTGCCAAGGATGCTCAATGGCACCTTCCAAAGCCTCCTGCCAGGTGCTTAGGGACATATTGTGGGTGGTGAGGACCAGAGAATGAGTGGCATTAAAGGATGTCTGAAGCCTCCAGACAGCAGAATGGAGATGTTTTCATTAACTTATCACTAAGATGCTGTTAAGTGAAGAGTTGAACTGAGATTTTTTTTCCCCATCTTTGCCTGGTTTCTCATGAGTGGTATCATAGAATCATAGAACAGTTCGGGTTGGAAAGGACCTTAAGATCATCCAGTTCCAACCCCCTGCCATGGGCAGGGACACCTCACATTAAACCATGGCACCCAAGGCTCTGTCCAACCTGGCCTTGAACACTGCCAGGGATGAAGCATTCATAACCTCCCCGGGCAACCCATTCCAGTGCCTCAGCACTCTCACAGGAAAGAATTTCTTCCTTATATCCAATCTAAACCTCCCCTGTTTCAGTTTGAACCCGTTACCCCTTGTCCTGTCACTACAGTCCCTAATGAAGAGTCCCTCCCCAGCATCCCTATAGGCCCCCTTCAGATACTGGAAGGCTGCTCGAGGTGAGGTCTCCCGAGAGCAGAGTANCTAATGAAGAGTCCCTCCCCAGCATCCCTATAGGCCCCCTTCAGATACTGGAAGGCTGCTCCAGGTGAGGTCTCCCGAGAGCAGAGTAGAGGGGCAGGATCACCTTCAACCTGCAATCTGGATATATACCAAGGCTTAGGTTTTTGGGGCCTCTCAGTTTCTTGAGCTTCAGACATGGCAGAAAGGCCAAGCTTTGGTTCTGCACAGTTTCACCCCCATCAGGAGGAAGTTACTGGATTGGGAAAACCAGTTTCTCTGTGCTGTTCCTCCACACTTCGAGCCAAGTGCTTCAGCATCAATGACTTGGGGACAGGAGAATTCCCAGGAGAGCTGCAACCGCATTATCTTCTTCTAAAAATACCTTCCAACAAAACACAAAACCCTCCAAAATGACCCATCAGAAAGAGCGGGATCCAATTCCAGGCTCTCCAGAGGCCAAAACCTGCTGTGTTAAAGGAGCTCTGCTGGGAGAGCATCCTCTGCAGCACCGTGTGTGGGTACCAGCGATGAGGAAAACGGGAGGTTGGTGGGAAGATGGCTCGACTCTTTGTTGTGATCACATCCCTGCAGAGCAGCATCTTGGTGGCTCCAATAACCAGGATGCTCTGAGCATCCTTGTGGTGGGAGGTTGGCTCACGGATCCCACCTCGGGCTCTGTCAAAGTTCATTCTGCTCTCTGGAGCTGCAGAGGGGCTCCTGAAGCTGGGTTTTTCCTCCTTCCTCCTCCTTCCTGGAGCGTGTTTAATTATTTGCCAGTTAGTCATATCCCTAAGAAAAGCAAACGTTGCGTGATGGTGAGTGGCAGCTCCTGAAGAACTGGCACTAATTATATCTCAGCACTGAAACACAGACCACACCAGGCTGGCAGATCCTGCTGGAAGGGAGCTGGCTCCTCTGAGTGCTTGTGCCAGCAGCTGGGATGTCCCAAACTCATCAAGCAGCCGCTCTCCTGGCCCACAGACCCTTCTCCATCTCCCGCCGTAGGTATAGGGATGCAAAATGCCTTGCTTTGGGTTTCAACTCATCCATTTCCACCCTGCTTTTTCTCCAAGCCTGGTGGGTGGCATTTAGGGAGGTCTCCCTTCAATTTGTATGTCTGTGATGGACTCAGTCTGCCGCTCGCCCCTCAGCAGCCAATGCTCTGGGTTGGTGCCGTGCTGTTTGAGCAGCATCACCTCTTCCTCAGGTGCTGGGAGAAACCAGGCATTTCCTTTCCTCCTGTTGCAGTAGAGCTGCTCATGAGCCAGGAGCAGTAAATGGAGGGATGAGCTGGATGGTGTAGCTGAGGGATGTGCAGGTAGCTGAGGGATGTTGGGTATTAACTCTATTCCATTCACCCTGTTGAGTGAGTGATACTGCCCTGCTCCCAGTAGGGTTTTGTCCTTTTCTGGGGCATCTGGGATAGTCAAAACACTCTGGTTTGGGACATTCCTCCTAAGACCCTCCATCCCCTGTGGGTGGGCAGCAGGGGCCAGCACCCATCCTGCTGCAGGACATGGGGAAGGTGAGGACTTGGCACCAGGACTGTGTCACACCGTGTGATGCTGTGGGCACCAGGATCACCCTCATCTTGGAAGGTTTTGAGGATGAAGATGCTGTAAGTCAGGTGAAGGATGCTGCTGGGTTTGCCTGGTTGTGTAAATGGAGCAGAGGGATGGAGGTGCTTGCAGACACCTTGGTGATGCCTCTGCTATGGCTGATGGGCCTGCATGGGGACCGGTGGTGTCCAGCCCAAAGCCAGAACATCCCCAAGAGGCCTTTCAGACCCTTGGCAGAGCGATCACCTCCCTCTTCCCGGTTAACAGAGACAGGCAATCCAAGCAGTCTGCACTTGGGCTGACATCCCTATTTCAGCTGGGGGTCTGGTCCCCCAACCCCAGCGCAGGAGGCTGCAGGGATGCTCCCAAGAGCACGGGATGCTCCCAAGGACCAGGGTCTGCGCTTGGCTCGGTTTTCCCCAACGTTCTCGCGGTGTTTTTCCTGGATGGGGTTTTTGTTGTCTTAAAAAGCCCAAGCGGCTAAAAATAGCCCTGAGCTCGTATGGCGGTGGGAAGCGGGCGCAGGCTGCGTGCGGAGCCGACCTTCAGAGCCGCAGCTCCAGCAGCGGGAGCGCGGCTGCCTCCTGCTTCCCCCCTGCGAGCTGCCGCTTGTGCTCGGCTATTTAAAGCAGCTCTTTTGCCTCCTGTGTGTCTGTCTCAAGGAGCACCTGACGGGAAGGCAGGGGGATGGTTTTCCCTTGCTGAAATGGCCACGCGTTATCCCGAGCTCGGTGGGTTTGCATCGGATTGGATTATCCACCGGGCTATAATGAGCATTTAGGTGCATGGACATATGGCATCTCCCCCTCCCAGTGGGACAGAGGGGGATGTGGGCATGGCTGTTCCCTCTGAGGTCATGAGCCTTGGGGTGCAGCAACCCAGAGAGGGAGGATTTGAGTGTGAGGGACTCGCTGAGGCAGGATGTGGACAGTTGGGACTCAACAAGGTGTGATTTGGGGGGAGGAGACTCAAGAAGGCAGGATTTGGGATGCAGGGACCCAACAGGGCAGGGTTTGGGGAACTCAGGTACCCAACAAGGCAGATTCAGGGACAGATCCCGTGAAGCAAATGGGAACTGCTGCTCCTTTCCCAAAGGACAAGGTTTGGGTTCTCTGGAGCTGTTTTGGCTGCAGCAGCCCTCCTGGCCCTGAGGACAGTGGGGATTGTGGAGAAGAAGCGTGGACACAGGAGCAGCATCACACTGGGATGAGTTAAGGGGCTTCACACTCATCCTCCTCCCTGAGCTGCCTGAAAGCATCCCCGGGGGAGTTGTGTGTAG